>JANHFR010006229.1:145049-155467 GCA_032468015.1 Mimophis mahfalensis | reverse complement strand
AGAGCCCTGTAAACCGCCCTGAGTCCCTCGGGAATAGGGCGGTATATAAATTGAATAAATAAATAAATAAAATAAATCAGTGTCTTCACTTGGTGGTGGTCTTCATGATTGCAGATCAATAGGGTCAACTCTTGGTGTGTCAGACTGAGTTCAGAAAACATTACTGAACCTCTAGGCCTCCACATGTTACTGACAATACTTTTACAATGTTGGCTGAAACTACCAGTGGTTGTAGTTCAAAGTGTAGGTCACTTTGAAGCACGACAGCTATTTTGTAAGTGCAGACAGGGTAGCATAAGTTTCTACTTTGCACTGTTGATTACTCAGAAACTGCAAAGGTGGCAGAAGGCATAACTCATTCTAGCGATTAATGATTTATTATTCAAATTATTCCTGTTTCTACCTAATTTTTTCAGAATATTAACCTAAGGTGAATTGCTATAAATACCAGCTCTGATGCATACTCTGTTCTGTAACTTCAAAATGGAGTGGGAGAAAGAAAGTTGTAACACATGCTGTTCTTTTCCTCACTGTTCTGAATTTAGAAATGACTTGTGGGACACAAGGTAATGGTTCATTTTCTGTATAATTTATGTGTTAGTGCCCCTATAATTTTGTGGGCCATATACTGTATTTGTAAAAACTATATCAGAATAGTTGTATCAGCAGTCCCAAGCCTTCCTGGCTCCATGGACCAGCAGTGGCAGTGAGGAATGGCAGCAGCAGTGACTGGGGTTGTGGGGAGGTATGGTTTTGCACACACAGATGAGCATCACAGCCCAGTTCCCAACAGTCCATGACCTAATACTACTGTGACCATGGACTTGGGATTGGGGATCTCTGAGTTATACGGAAAGTTCATTTCCAGACATAGGATAACTCTGGGACCAGAAGTATGAAATGAACAGTAAATAATAGCTATCACCTGATAGTTTTGTGTCTGCATTGCTTGAAAAAGAGCAGTGGATTAAATTAATGACTTTTCTCTTGTGATAAAGGCCCTGATAAAAGACAAAAAATAAAATAATAGGAAGTTGGAGGGATCTTAAAACGAATGTAGTCCGGTTTCCTATTGAGAAGAAAAATCCCCCATACAGTATCTCTAAAACTTGACCATTAGTTTTGGCACTGGGAGCTTAAAAAAAAAAAAGCACACACTGATTGAAGCTATTCTTCTGACAAAGTACTCATTCCATAGGATTTCTTCCCAATGTTTAGCTGAAATCCTCTTTCTCATTATTTGAAGTGGTACATTGTTATCCTTTGAAGTAACCGAAAACAAATTTCCTCCATCATCCCTATGCTAGTATTTCTGATATTGGAAAGAAAAGCAGAAATAAATTCTATTTTGTGCAGCTGTAATTCCTGAGAAACCAAATATTCTAATAAAGGAAACCAAGACCTTTGTTCTTCTTGGCTCAACTGGATTCATCTGCTACAAAGGGAACAAAGAGAATTGTGACAGATTATAATTGAGCAGAAAAGAGGAAAAATTGGGGAACAAGGGGGTGAAAGCTTTACACAGAAATGAAGTGTAGAAATTGTAGAGAGTGAAAATTACTTGAAGATAGTGGCCATTCACAAAATAGCTGTTGTTACACATAGTCTTTTACTACTCAGAGGATTAACACATGTCATACGATAAAAAAAAATATAGGGCTGAGGAGTGTTTCAGATCTGAGGGCTAAGAGGTGCTTCAGAGTGTGCTGTGATGCTCATGTAACACCTGTCTGCTTCTCCTTAAAGCAGATGCATCTTTTCTCAGGATGATCTGGTTTTCCTTATTTGTAGCAAAGCTCAAACTCTTTTACTAAGTAACTGGACAGAGGAAAGTCTAAAGAACAAAAACAAAAGCAAATAAAGGATATGTGCAACTTCATAAACAATGTGATTTCATCACAAGAGATAGGATAACAGTGACAACATTGTAGTTATCAATAACTTTCAGCAATGATGTCCTGAATAAATCTTGTGATTGGCACTTCTTTGGGGTTTTTTTTTTTCTATTTGATCTTTTCCTTAAAAACTGGCACCCTATTTAGCTTGGCATCCTAGGCAACCACCTGATTCCCCCTTATGGGCAGGCTCCCCTGCAGATATGATGACATTATCTACATTATGTATTATAAATAGCAACATTTATTTAAAAAAACCCTTCTTCATATTTTTAGAATTTGTAGTTCCTGGTTCTGATTTCACGCTGCCACACTAGCCAACAGAAATTAGGTTGTAAGCTAGTTCAACCAGAAATTTTTAAAAATGATGTGATATTGTCTTTCTAAAGTCACAATTTATAGCTACAGGCTATATTCTTTTTTCAAAGGGCATGTATTCCACTAATTAAGGGTAATGGAAATGACAGCTCTGTATGAAGGTTTCATAGGTTTCATAGAAAATAACTTTTGCAACACTAATAGTAATGGAGAGAGAGAAGTATAATCCTAGAGATGTAAATGTTAGCTGTTGGGTGGATTAAAAATATAATAAATATATATAAATAAAGTACATAGTTGAATACTCTATATAACCCCAATAGAAATGAGAAAGACTTAATTCTGGACAGAAATATATAGAATTGCAAGAGGAATTTTATATGGATTCTTTTTTACATGAAGGTTATGTTCAATCCTCTTCTGTCTATTCTTTGTTTGTATGTTGTCATATGCTGTTTGGGGTCTGAAGATGGAAGTAGTGGGAATGTACATCAGGTACCAATTGATGCCTCTCTCTTTGACCTTTGATGCTTGAATGCCTGAACGAAGTGTCTCCATACAATCATTCAAGCATAACTCTTTGCTGATGACTGTGCAGTCTTTGCACACAAAGATAGTGATCTACAATTGATGCTGAACAAATTCTCAAAGGCTGCTATGTTCTTTGGCCTCACTATCAGCCAAACAAGACTAAAGTACTTTTCCAGCCCTTACCAAATCAATCCCATTGAACCAAAATCACTGATATCACCCAGGTGACAAATGTAAAGAGCCTTAATACTTTGGGAGCATCATCTCAAGCAAGTGGGACTTTGGAGAAAAATTTACTCCAGGATCAAGGCCAGCCAGTCTCTGGGGCAATTGCATACCAGAGTGCTCTATCAGTACAGCATCCCTATCAGCACAAAGCTGAAAAACTACACAGTTGTTTTATCCCTTCTGTCCTATATGGATGTGAGTCCTGGGATATGTACCAATGACACATCAAATAATTGGAGAATTTACTGTTCCATCCTTACCATCTGTTGGCAAGACTATGTCTCCAGCCTGGAAGTATTGGATTGTGTTAAGTCCATCAACTTTTAGTCCCTGATTACCAGAGCCCAGATGCAGTGGGTAGGGTGCATCATCAAAATGGATAACCACAGTATGCCTCAGCAGTAGCTTTATGGTATACTGGAGACAGGATAGATACCTTGAGGTCATCCATGCAAGTGCTACAAAAACACCGTGAAGGAAATCCCATACCACTATGACATCCAGCCAAGGAAACTAGAAGCTCTGTGCTGACAGAAGCAACTGGTGAGCTTTGTGCTGAGTCTCCATCAGTTTTTAGGTACTAACCAAAACTGATGAAAAGCCATGAGCAGTGTCACTAGAACTGAAACCCATAATTATCATAACAATGTGCTTCAAGTACCCTCATTATGTTAGACTCAGTGCTTCCACATTGGGATTCTGATTCTGTGTCCACAGATGAACTGCACAACAGTGTGTTTTCTTCAATCCTGAAAGTTTTACACATGTTCATACAATTATTATATTCCAGATATACAAGGAGGTAAAAGTCCCCTGAAACAGAGATGAGCACCGCCCCCTAGATTTGGGAACGACATGCATGCTGGTCGTTCCTGACTCTAGGAGGCAGTGCTCATCTCCGTTTCAAAGCCAAAGAGTCTGAAGATATCTCTGTGGTCATGTGGCCGGCATGACTAAACACCGAAGGCACATGGAATGCTGTTACCTTCCCACCAAAGGTGGTCCCTATTTTTCTACTTGCATTTTTACATGCTTTTGAACTGCTAGGTTGGTAGAAGCTGGGACAAGTAATGGGAGTTCACTTCATTATGCAACACTTGGGATTCGAACCACCAAACTGCCAACCTTTCTGATTGGCAAACTCAGCATCTTAGACACTGAGCCACTGCATCCCCTTATTCAGCCACTTGTGTTCTGGATTCATGTCCTTTCTGTCTGGTTAATCTGTCTTCCAGGAGAGGACATGTGGTTGGGTCCAATAGTGATTAATGTCTCTTTGTGAGAGGGGGTGGTACCACCTGCTCTGAAGTGGTGGTGTGTTCCTTTTTCAAGACACCATTCTTGGGCCCCACAGTATTGGACAACTTTCCACCAGTTTCCAATCTTTCTCTTTTTAGGGAAAGTTGTTGAGAGGGTGGTTGGCCCACAATTACTGAGTGTCCTGAATGAAACAGATTATCTGGACCCCTTTGGGTTCAGGTTCAGGACAAGTCACAGTACTCCAACAGCATTGGTCACATGATCTTTGAATATCTCAGGATGGAGGTGGTACACCCTTCTGACATCTCAATGGCTTTCAATACTATCAACCATGGTGTCCTTCTGAACTAGAATTAGGACACTGGGCTACAGTGATTCTTCTCCCTTCATGCCCAGTTCCTGTCAGTGTTGGTAGGAGAGGAGAGGTCAAGCCCCAGGTTCCTGCAATATAGCCTGCCCCATGGCTTGAGGCTTTCACCACTCCTTTATAACATCTACATGAAACCACTCGGGGACTTCATATATCTCCATTTCTAGCCAGACAGGTAATATTGTGGCAGTGCTGGCCGAGGGCCTGGAAGTTGTAATGGTTTGGATAAGAAAAACTAGCTTTGGTTCAACCCTAGCAAGATGGAACAGCTCTGGATTTTTGCTCCCCCCAGGCCCCATAATCATTTCATATTTGGACAGGATGGCACTTCCCCAGAATAAGCTGCTGCATAATTTGTATGCCTTCTTGGACTCATGTGGCAGCCCTGGCTTTAGGGGACCTCATCTAGTGAGTCAATTGCACCCTTTCCTAGCCTGGAAGTCCTTGTTCTCAGTCACTCATGCATTGGTCACCTTCTGTTTGAATTTTTGCAATGTACTCTACCCTTGAAAACCACCCCAAAACTACATCTGGTCCAGAGTGCAGCAGTGCACACAATGATAGGTTCCCCCTAAGTTTACCCAATAAACACCTCTGTTGTGTGAGTTGCAATGGCTTCCAGTTTACCATAGTTTTGGGTCCAATTCAAGGTGCTGGTTTTTAAAGCCTTATAAGGCATACATTGGCACAGGGTCAGGTTATCTGCAGGACTGCCTTTCCCTGAGGATATCTACCGGGTAACATAGGGTGGGCACACTCCTAGTTTTTAACATTGCCCTCTTATGGAAACTTTTTCATGGCAGCCCCTTTCTTTTGAAGAATCCTGAAATTCAGTATTTCTAATATTCATAGAAAGGAAGAGAGATAGAAAGGCACAAGAAAGGCAACACCTTACTTCTGAAAAATGCTGAAATTCAGCACTTCTAATCTTTTCTCGTTTTTTGTTTTTAAGGTGATATACTCTAGTGTATAGTGTGATTACTTTTACAGTGCAATTTTAAACATGCCAATTCATAAGACTGAGGGCCTACTCCTAAATCACTGTGTACAAAATTGCAATCATAGGCAGCAGTTCTCAATACTAGTTAGGACAGGGGTCCCCAACCACCAGGCCACTGGGCTGGGGACTATTCGAAATTGGGCTGTGCAAGTGCAGGCCAGAGCTTGTTCACACATACAACTCAACTTGCGTGAACAGCAGACTGACAGGCACTCACGCGCATGCACACCAGCCCACTGCTCACACAAGTCAAGGCTGCATATGTGTGTGCACCAACCTGCCACTGGTACAAGTTCCCATCTTCCCCCTCCTCCCACTGCCCAGTCAGGCCATCAAGCTGCAAAGATTGAGGACTGCTGAGCTAGAGATCAGTTTTCTCTAACCTGATGATTTTCAGATGTGGTATGCCTATATCTTCCATGCCCACTATAGTTATTCTGCGCAGACAAGAGTAAAGTCATTTGTAAAGTTGCAACTCCTATGCAACTCCTATGTTCATTTATTTAATCCATGAGCTCTGAATACAAATGGGTAGCACTGGACCTGTAAATGGCCTTTTGCAAAATACCTCTATAATTTCTGCATTGCTATTCATACAACTAAGTTCTATTTAATATAATTTAAGAGTTAACACTTTCTTACAAAAATCCTTGCATAAATTATTTACAGTGCTCATTTTGGAAACTAGTGGTAATTACAGTGACTAGTTAATTATAACTTNNNCAGAACTTGACAACAATGCTAATAATGCAGTTGAAGAAATGTGTGTGGTTGATCTTAATTGGAGGAGATGACATTATTTACCAGAATAAGTGATGGTACATAATCTCACATTCCTAATTATCACTGACAAACCAACATAAAAAGAAGTGGAGTCTTCATTCTTTCAGCTGAAGCCTCCAGATATTATTTATTCGCTGCATGTCTGAACTATTCAGAATTTGTATTAGGTATAACAAGCAGGTCAACATTTTGGTTTTCTAAGCAAACATTTCACATTTCTTATCCTATCTAATCTTAATTTAATTTATTAAATTCAATTCTGTGATGACCTAGTAAATACACAGATTTTTTACTCGGCTTATCAAATCCTCTGTTCCATGCATTAAGACTAATTTGAAGCATAATATAGAACTCTATCAAACTGGTGCTCTCTAGGAATATCTGATTAATAAGATCATGCAAGTTATAATACAAAATGCTTAGTACTATGTTGAAAATAACTGGACTCAAGCATGTGCTTAGATAAACATCACACTGCATCTAGGAACAGTACTGTGTTGTGTTGTTGTTTTTTTAAAGTACATCTCTTAAAAATTATCATGTTATTGACATCATTTTGCATGAAAAAAGAAACGTGCATTTCTTGTACCACTCATTTATTTTTATTTATAATTCTTATTTCTGGTTCACTGGCTTCTATCATCCCCACAATAATTGAAGAAGCCAGTTCTTGATTTGATGACAGCTTTTAAAGATGTTTTCCCCCTTTTATTATTAAGAATAGTGTTATTTTGTAGGAACAGAGTTAATATATAAAATTGCAGCACTGGGATGTACAATGTGGATAAGCAAAGCATTGTAGAAGATTTTTCAAAGATGATGTTTGCCTTTAATCAAATCCTTTCATTCACAAGTTTATTGCTTTCTTATTACCTTGGAGGGAGGAGTGATAAACAGTCTTTTAATTGTTGATTAAATTGCCTTTATTAATTGACCCAATTCCAGCTCTTAATGGTGGAGAGAATGATGCTTTAATGATAACGATGCTTCTCCTCATTATTTTTTAAATAGAAAAGTGTTTCTGGAATGTTTAAAAAGGAAATAGAATAAATAAAGTTTAAAAAATTTAAATTTAAAAATTTAAAAACAGGAAAAATATAATCATATCTTGACTAAAAAGAGAAATGGGACAATTTAGAAAGTTTATTTAAGGAACTATTCATAAGTGATTTCTGCCAGTAATTATCCATCAAAACTAATGAGAAAGGTATTAGGACTGGATTTATTGTGTAGATAAAGAACTTGATCAGAAATAAAGTCTTCATTAAATAATACATAGGTTATATGACGCTATGTATATTTCTTCAAATTCCTTCCACTGTGGGATACAACGTGAGACGCTATCTCTATACAACTCTGGTATGAAGCAGCAGTTATGAGTCTCAGCCCAGAACACTTTTTTAAAAATAGCTTGACTTAACTGATAAATAATTGTTTTTTTATCATTTCTTTTCTAAAATTATAATTTACATAATTAGTTTTTAAATAATAATTTTCAACTCTTTTCTTCCAAAGTGCCATATAGCATTGCTTCAAATCATGTTTATGCTATATTAATAAAACAGTGTATTAATATAATTTTGGAATTTACCCAAACTATTTAGTTGGCATGATAGATCTGTCCATTTGGGGTGGCTAATAATGTTTGTGCTGATATTTCAGCTAGACAGAATATGTGTCCTCTCACAGTCATCTGAATGTGAACATAGCCTACCTCAACATGTGGTGCATAGAAACTGTCTTTGTTCTGGATTTCAGCTGATATGAAGATATGCATTTGTCCTGAAAACATGGTTTTGTCAGTGAGCTTAGGGACCCCATTAGGAGAGCCGATCAAGTGACTTTTTAAATTCTGATGTCACTGCCACAGGATGAGGTAGGAGGTTAAATTGTGAATTTTTAATGTTGTATGCCACCTGAAGTCACTCTGTGTAAGTTGAGTGGCTGTATATATTTAATAAATAAATAAAATAACTTGCACAGTCTCAAAGCAGAATCCAGCGCTGAGATTTCTATATTTATCACCAAAACTAACCCAAAGGTGCTTTTAAAGGAGGCAATTGCACTTCCTTGTTTTTTCTTTGAAGATGTTTCGCTTCTCATCAAAGAAGCTTCTTCAACTCTGACAGGATAGGGGGGAATGGAAGGATTTATATTCCTTGCAGACAGCTTGTCATTTACATTCTTTTATAGAATTTGCTCCAGTGAAAAAAGTGTAGAGCAATAGAGCAATATTTGCAAACTACTGGCCAGCCCCTGCTTTTTTCTCTGCCAATTTTAAATTTTTATTTAATAGTTATACCTCAGAAAAGCACTACATTTGTGATGTCAGTATCAAGTATGTTTCAACATTGGGGATTTTTTTTATTCAAACATACTTTATTATTCACAGAAAAAAAGACATTTGTGAAATAGCTGCATAATTTTTAGAATAATCAAACCAAATAATCAAAACAATACATTTTATTTAAAAAAGTTAACACATGAAGCATCCAAGTTGATTAGTTTATTGCAATTCTTCCTATAATATAGGAATCTCCTCAGAATGTTTGCCTTCCCTTGGATAAGGTTTCATTGACCTTAAAGGAATCAGCCCTGGATGGCTTCAGGCTGCACAGTGATTCAAGACTAATTCCCTGCTTGACTCCTCCTACATGCCTGGATGGGCATTTCCCAACAAAAAACTATGTAAATGATGCATAATTTTTAGTTCAATTGATGTAGCTAAATTTAAGCTTGTGCTTAATACTAACTGAGATAATGCATTATTGCAGTTTGGTGGGGTTTTTTAAAAAATGTGTGTGACTTCATTTTTATAATACAAAATATGAAATATATTATAAGATATAATATAAAAATGCATATGGGCAGTACAGTAAGTTGTTGGGCTCTATTACTGTGACCCAAACTGATCTCTGATCTATCGAGATTTACAGATTTGTCACAGGGAAGTGCAGCTTTTTAGAATTCTACTCTATTTTTCTGACCTTTGAAATGCCTAAAAACACATTTACACATATCCACATACATGCACACAAGTCATAGATTAAAGTAAGATCAATGATTTGAAGAGACAATCCAGTTCCAATTATATTTTCAGGAGGGCATTGCATTTCATTATCTTGCTGCCAATTATTCTTCTCTACTTGTTTAATGTTGACATGAATGTAGAGTGCATGCCCATAATTTATACACAAATGTGCTCCTTGACTAATGGGTTAAATTAAAGATGCCGGTGATGAGCTTCAACACATTTTGAATTAATTCCAGAAAAGTACCTATATTTTAGTAGGTGATGGCAAAGATATACTGTAATTTTAGCATTGATTTTACAGGTTAAGTTTGTATCATAATATATTGACATTGTACTTTATTCAAGACTTGCTTTGGGGTGTTGCCATATATAGCACTGAATAGCAGGCTAATAAAAATGGTTCAAAGGAATTGCTTTCCAACCTTCCACTGATTTGGGTTTTCCATTATATTTTCATAAGGCTGACACCTGAATTAAAGGTTAACCAACACAGTTAAATGAATTGTCTAAAAGACCATCCATAAAACAAATACAAGCCTACTAATACCATGTAGATGTTGCACGAGATATCTCTCCTCTCTCTCTCTGCCTCTCTCTCTGTATAGATAGATAGATAGATAGATAGATAGATAGATAGATAGATAGATAGATAGATAGATAGATAGATATAGATATGGAATGAGCATTTATAATAAATTCATACAGACATCTTAGGAGAGTAGAATATATCATTTGGGTAATACTTGTGCCAATTAAAAGCATTTTTTTCCCTTCCATTCAATTACAGTGGTCCCTCGACTTAC
Source organism: Mimophis mahfalensis (assembly GCA_032468015.1). Taxonomy (NCBI): domain Eukaryota; kingdom Metazoa; phylum Chordata; class Lepidosauria; order Squamata; genus Mimophis; species Mimophis mahfalensis. Next base: position 145,245 of record JANHFR010006229.1, on the reverse strand, counting down.
GAACTACTCGACATACAAATTTTTCGACTTACGAATGGAAAAGAAGTGGCCGCATGCTTACAAATTTTTCGACTTACGAATCTAAAACTGTTGGCAGTTTTAGATGCAGTTTCCTCAATTTACAAATTTTAGATGTGGTTTCCTCGACTTATGAATTTTTCCAAATTTGGTTTGTGGTGAAGCAGGCAAGGCAGGA
>JANHFR010006229.1:124752-139627 GCA_032468015.1 Mimophis mahfalensis | reverse complement strand
AAGGAAAGGAAAGGAAAGGAAAGGAAAGGAAAGGAAAGGAAAGGAAAGGAAAGGAAAGGAAAGGAAAGGAAATGAAATAAAATAAAATAAAATAAAATAAAATAAAATAAAATAAAATAAAATAAAATAAAATAAAATATATATGATAAAAGTACTGAGGTTGGTGGATTTACAGAAAAAGATGTAAATATAACTTACACTTCTAAGGTTATTTAGCAATCAACTCATATTAACAAGGAAAGTGATTATAAATACATAAAACTATTTCAGACTAGGATACTTTATTAAAAGTATTTTGGTTTAATACAGTATCTATTTAATCAGTCTTATGGACACAACAACACTGGCATTTCAGATTCTAAAAGACTATGATGTTCTTCTGCAGAAATCTATTTTGCTTTAATAGTATATTTAAAGGTTGCTTGAAATCAAGAAAGAAAAATGTACTTTAGATCCAAGTTGTATGATATGAGATAGTGAAAATCATAGAAGATTCTACAGAAGCTGTATCTAATCTTACTCTTTCAAAAGTCAGCTTTTAAAGATCCTGCACGTATTTAGCAGATTCCTTTCCTCTATGTTATCTGCTCTTTTCATATGAATTGCTTATCAGATAATAGAAGAAAAATAGTAAATCTATTCCGATCCCAGCATTAATAGACTTTGCATACAAAAATTTCTGCATTTAGCTTTTAGTAATTTTGGTTGTACTTCTTCAGAATGTATAGTTTTGCTAGCAAAGCCAACTGTGTTTTATAATATTAAAAAGTTAATACTTTAATCCATTTTCTTTTTAAATAATATTACTTTGTAGGAAACAATGTATTAAAATGAGGCTTAATAATTGCATTATTTCTCTGAAATCCAGTTCCCTGGAAAAGGTGTTCCTCCAAAGACATAAACAAACTAACAAACAAAACTTGTTCATAGATTCTTCGGAGTAGTCACCATGTGACAGGTTTTCAAACTTTCTTCAGATTTAGGCTAAAATTAGATAAGTAGCTTCCATATTTGTCTGAATCAAATTAGACTGCACAGTCTGCTCTGAACTCACTTGTTTTCATGCAAACATTTCATTACCTGGAGAGGTAATATCTTCAATAACTGGAAGGGAGTAGAGCTGCTCTCGGGTTATAGACAGTAGCTTGTCCTAACAATATTGATGGAAATGATGCAGGGGTGGGTTTCTACCAGTTCGGCCCACTTCAGGCGAACTGGTTGTCAGCATTGCTGTGGACAGTTGAAAGTGGGCCCACCCACCTGCCCACACTTCTAAGCGAAGCACACGATCCAGTAAAGCTAAAAAAGAGCTGAGATGGGGCAGAGCCGAAAAATAGCTCAGGCATGCCAGTCAGCTGTTTTCACTTCTCAGCTATTTCCAAGCCCAAACGGAAGGTGTGCACAGCACACGTGTCGCGTGCACACTTCCATGTGACTGTGTGCATGTTCTATTTGGGCTAGGAAACAGCTGAGAAGCACCAGAGCTGTAAAACAGATCAGGTGCACCAATCAGCTGTTTTTGGGCTCTGGTGCATCTCAGCAAAAGGAACGTGTGCAGTATGTGCATCTGGCACTCACGCACACGATGTGTGCGCAAAGCAAATCGGTTGTTAGACTGGTGGAAACCCAACCCTGGGATGATGTTTTCACCTTGGTAGTTCTTTGACTAGACAGTTGTTTATTACTTGATTGTTTATTTGTCTGGGATTAATCCTGGTATTATTTTCTGCTTGTCTTGGTGTTGTTTGATGGCCAGGAGGTGTTCTGATTTTTTTTCTCCTTTGGGGGGGTGGGGTTGTCTCTTTTGAATGGGATGTAAATGCTCTTTATCTTTATACTATATGCTATATCTGTGTGCTATATGCTTTATCATAGTTTATATAAACAGACAGCAAACCCCTTTTTCTTCCAGCACTGAAGATGGTATTTAATGAAATGTCTTCATGAGAAACATCAGGGATTCCATAGTTCAACTTGAAGTACATATATTCTTGTCTATTAAATTAGACTTATTTCTGAATCACTGAATTTTGAATGTTTTTAGTACATAGTCTACTGTATTTAATGACTCCAAGCAGATACTTTAATATTGTATCTCAAATGTCCATACAATAATTAGTGTGTCTTCAGCCATACCTCTATTTTGTTGTTGTTGTTGTTGGTGGTGGTGGTGGTGGTGATGATGATGATGATGATGATGATGATGACTGATATTTTATACCTTGGTAGGAAAGTCTCCAGAAGTTAGACTTCAAGTCCAAACAGTCCTAACTGGTATAGTATAGGGAAGAAATCTTGGGAATTGTAAATTTGAAAGTACATTTGTATTTTTATTTGTTTTAGTGGCATATGGGGCAGGAAAATATGTCCTCTGTTTTTCTCATGATTTCTAGGTTTAGATTCTAAAGAAGTAAGGTCTACAGGAAAGATGTTTGATAATTAGAAGCTATTGTCCAACTATCTAAGGGATAGTTGGACAATAGACTGTCAGCCATGGGAGCCATATAGCCATATTTTCTCAGAAGCTTTGAGAGTCCTCCAAAGCTTGGTTTCACATCATCTGATATAAAAAAAGTTTGTAAAAGACGAGCTTCTGAAAAGATGGTGTTTATATAGTGCATAGTATGACATATTGAATTTATTTCTTGGTGCTCGTCTACAAAAATGACACTTCAAATAGCTCATTAAATCACTGGTGGTTTTTCCCCCAGGAGAGAGAATTGGATTTGAAGTTTTGTTTTCAACTCAAGTTTCCATCAGCTAACTTTGCTGCCTGAAATCACACCTACTACCATTATAGAAATGCTGAATGCTATTTGCTGCCATCAATCTCTGCATCTCCATTTCAAACACCTGGGCCTGGAGCATCGATGCCAGAACAATTTTTATTTTCCAACCAGCCAAGCATAGCTGGAACAAAAAAGTCCCTAATTAGGGAAATTGGTAAATACAGTAACCCTACATTAAGTTTCAAATAAAGTGCATGTAAAAGATTGCCCCATGCTATACAGTATACATCTTTCTGGCTATGTATGAAAACTGAATGGATTCTCATGAAAGCACAATCTCCTTTGCTGCCTATATTATTTGTTCCCATCAGGAAGAAATAAATTTAGCTACATATTGTTTTGCCAGATTTTTTTTTTTGTTTTTAACAACATGGTAATATCAGAATATCAGTATAAATATACATGCAATTGTCAGCTAATATTGTGGTATGATTTTCACAGTGCCTGAGGCAACAGATCAGTATTGTCAGAAAGAGGAAAAATAATGCAGAAAGAAATACATTAAAAGGAAGAATTTCCAAATGCTTTTTTAGAGCCGTGACACAGAACGGGCTCATTATCAACATGTGGTCCTGTACAGTTGAATATGAATAATCAAAATGCTGTATATTCCAGCAATGCCATATGCTGCACATATGGACTTATGAAAAAAAAAAAAACCCTACAGTGCTAAAAGGAATCTGCATTTGAAAGCAAGTAGACAATAACTACAGATGCCACAAATGAGAAGGAACTAGATTCCTAAAAAAATCTAGCCCCAAAAAACCACCACAGCATAGGGCAAGTCAGCATTGTTATCCTTGCATTTACAAAAACTGTAGCCAAAGTTCTAAATTGCACAGCATTCATACCAGACTTTCCATGGACAGATCCTCTGATTTATTGCAGAGTTTCTCTATGATCTGTAATGGTTGTCACCAGTTATTGAGAAGACCCTTGAAATGATGAGTGCAGGTTTTAGGCTAGCAAAACAGGTAATCCCAGTCTTTGATGGTTAAACATCGCCATCATGATGATAATGATGATCAGAGGTGGTATTCAGACGATTCCTACAGGTTTCTGAGAACCGGAAGCGATAATTTTGACTGGTTCAGAGAACCAGCAAATACCACCTCTGATTGGCCGACACCAGCAAATACCACCTCTGATTGGCTGACAGCATATCCATGCCCACTAAGCCGCGCCCACAGAACCAGTATTAAAAAAATTTGAATCCCACCACTGATGAAGATGATGATGATGATGATGATGATGATGATGATGATGATGATGATATCCATTCAGTTATATCTGACTGTTGGAGATTCTATGGGTCAGTTCTCTCCACACCTCCAATCTTGCATTGCTTCTTTGAGATATTCTCCACTCTGGCTGTTGTCAGCTGTGATGGTATCTAGCCACCATGCTATTTGGTGGCCTAGTTTCCTTTTACTGCTAACTCTTCTCAACATAATTGCTTTCTCCAGTGAATCCTGCTGCATGACGTGGCCAAAATAAGTGGGACACAATTTTGACATTTTGCCTTCCTAGGACATGTCTGGTGTTGTGTGCCCAGTACTTGCTCCAGTTATCTTTGCTGTCCAAGGAAAACACAAACCTACACTTCTAACCATGATGACAGAGTTCATAGTTTGGAAAAGAAATAATCTGAGATGCTGGCAGATATGAACGCAGAAGGATTAGTCTAATGTATTTTTCCCTCAAAACTAGAATGTGCTTGTGCGCTCTCTCTTCTCTCTCTCTCTCTCTCTCTCTCTCTCTCTCTCACACACACACACACACACACACACACACACACACACACACACCACTTCAGAGGGGAATTCTGAAGCACCATAGAGTATATTTACATGCAGCCAATCAGATAAATTTATGATAATAATCAGACTTGATTATCTTTGCTTAGGATTTACCTGCAAAAGTGTACCCAATAATAACTTCAGCATTGGAAATTCATCACGTGTGAAGCAGTCCATACAATACAACTGACTTTTGTAAGCATGCTCAGTTATGAATAGAATTTCCTGACTGTCAGTCATCTTATTTTAAAATACCTATGTTGCAAAAACCGTATGTGTCATTATAGATTTAGCAGTACTAGCAACATCCTCTTTTGTTAAACAAGGAGGCAATAAGACTAATTAACACTCACTAGGGAACCTGAAATAATGATCCCTCTCTCTTTGGAGAGCCAATTACCCCAAATATTCACATTAACTACTTAGTGCTTCTTTGAAAGAACTGTCTTGATTTCTTCTTTTCTTTTTAATTTAAAGCATTATATAACATGTAGCATCACGTTATAAAATGTTATGTCACATCCTGACAGGATACAGCTAAGGGTATGATGAATACATTGGGAGCAATCTGAAATCTGCTAAAATTAATAAAGAAATGAACTTTACTTGGTAAAGAAAACTTGGGTGATATCTTCAGCTCCCAATCACTGATGAGAACATATCAAAATAAAGTTGTCTACCACAGTGTGTCACTATTGCTTCTCACAGAGGCATGGGGTACAATATCCTTTCTCTCTATGGAGAAAATAAATATAATGGAAACATACATTTATTGTCTTACTTTTCCATCCTTACCATATGTAATCTCATGCCTTTGAAGGCACTTTCAGAAAAGTCTTTTGAGGTGTCCTTGGTACTCTCTGAGCTTCGTTGTTTTCTTGCAGGTGTTTCAAATATCCAAACTGGGTAACACAATCAGCGTTAGAGAAAGTATTTACAATTCCTGATAGAATTATCTGTATAAGAGCAAGAACAGGTAAAGATGCCCTTTTAAAAGATTTTTTGCTTTTAAGTAACTCAAGGTGGTGAACATACATAATACTCTTTTCTCTATTTTCCCCACAACAATAAAACTGTTGCAAAATCCTTGGCTCTCTCTGATTAAAGATACCAATAGAAATGAATGTATATGGTTCAGGGTTGGACGATGGAGTTCTTGGTGCTCTCTGAGCTTGATTGCTTGATTGTAGACATGTTTCATCACCCAACTTGGTACTTCATCAGTGGTAATGACTACAGGTAGTCCTTGACATACAAACACAATTGAACCCAAAACTTATGTTCTTAAGTAAGATTTTATGACCTTTTTTGTTAAGTGAATCACTGCAGTTGTTAAGTTAGTAACACAGTTGTTAAGTGAATCTGGCTTCCTCATTGAAGGTTAGAAGGTTGCGAAGTGATCACATGACCTCAAAGCCCTGCAACCATCATAAATATGAACCAGCTGCCAAGCATCTGAATTTTGATCATGTGACCATATTGGTGCCTTTAGTTTTCTATGGGAATTTGTTGAGACCTTCTGTGGTGCTATTAGTACAATTAGTACAATTATGGAGGAAATGACACATCTGGGTTTGGGTTTGGGTTTGGGTTTGGGTTTGGGTTTGTTCCAGGATCTGGTATCCATGATGGCATCATTTTCATACTCTTTCTGGTTGTTTGTGGGAATCTGCTTCAGTATGTCTCTGAGAAAGTGCAGTGTTATTGACCTGGGCTGTAACATTTGAATGGCATGAGTTATGAGCTGTAGGTAGCAACCAGTGGTGCTTTGTTGTTCTGTTTTTGTGGCCTGTCTTTTAAGAGGTTCTCCCTGAGAATCAATCTGATTGATTTGTCTATTGATCTCACTGGGTGGGTAGTTCAGATTGCTGAATGCCTGGTTAATTCCTTCAGTTAAGATTCTTACAGAATTTGCTTTATTAAAATTCAAGGCAGTGATTTATTTGAAGGGGGAAAAAAAACCCTCTACCACATATATCCAATAAAATAGTAAAAAAAAATACAATACTTTTCTAGGGTTATGAATAAAATAGGAAAATGTTTCTTTTCTAACATGGAATGCAGTACAGTAACTGTATTCTAGAGTTTCATTTGGGCAATCTTAGAGCAAGCTGTTTACAAAAACCAGAACCAGGAGAAGTGAATATGTCAAGGCTACCAATCTCATTCTTTTCTTTGCTGTTCCTGACCTTTTGTACTGCTACATGTGCATGCATGTGTGCATGCACACACACACACACACACACAAACACACTTCCCAGTGCTTTCCCTTCTATACTGTATTTTGTTCATCTGCACTGATAAGTCAGTAGCCTTCCTGACACTGGTACTACTAACTAGCCTCTCCCCCATTTCCAATCTTCTCAACACATTCCCTCCTCTTTGTCAGCAACTGATATCCCAATGCAGCCCCTCTCATTGCCCTACCTGCTCCCTCAGTTTTTCTACTGAATACTCTCCTTTATCCCTGTTAAAGGATGAAAATCCTGTCATGAGTTGATGGTTTGTTGGCGATGCTTTATAGCCAATGATAAAACGCTTGATGTTTATGTTGTAAAATGTAAACTGTTTATTTACAAAAAAATAATAAAGCATTATCTACAACTAACACTGACTGCATTGTCTTATTCTTATAAGTGTAGATACAGACATGCAGGCTGTCCTGGTCAGAACCTGGACAGAACTTGGACAGAACCTGGTGAGAAGAACAGAAGACACAAAATGGAGGAGGGAGGAGTATTTATATAGAGGGAAGACTCCTCCTCTTCCTATGGGAGTTTAGGCGGGAATGTCTAGGTCAGTGGTTCTCAACCTTCCTAATGCCGCGACCCTTTAATACAGTTCCTCATGTTGTGGTGACCCCCAACCATAAAATTATTTTCACATACACCAGTATTTGTATTGAAATACGTGTTTTCCAATTGTCTTAGGCAACCCCTGTGGAAAGGTCGTTCGACCCCCAAAGGGGTCCCGACCCACAGGTTGAGGACCACTGGTCTAGGTACTTCCCATATGTCAGATTACATACAACCAAAGGCTCAGCACACATTAAACAATTATCTAACAATCCCCTCAGCTACAGCCCCTCCCCTCACCACAGCTGATGTTTCAGTATATTCAGCCAACCAGCCCAACCTAGTCTGTTTAGATCCAGACGTGGAGGACATGTTTTGTGGATGTTGTTTTAATTTTGCATATGCAGTATACAGTATAGCTTAGAAAAATCTGGTGGAAATTGGCAAAGAAAATAAAATTAGAATTATAGAAAGCTGTCAAGTAAAAATGTTCAGGTTCAAATAGCACAGCCCAGGCAAATATGATGGATGGTGCCTCTCATTTCTAATAAATGAGGCAAGATCATTTTCTCTGCAATTCTTAGCAATAGGCCACATGGTATCCTTAGGAGCACATGACTTCGTTCCGTCCATCTTGTTCAAGGGTTCAAGCATATTTAAACATATGCTTTACTATTAACCTAAAGTATACAGCCAGCTATGCTGTGTGTTTCTGTGGAACGTGTTGCTTTGTTATAAAATTCTCTTTTTCAGATGGATTTGTATAGCATATTATTTATGAAATGTATACATTTGAAAGCCTTCATCCTGAATTATTATGAAGGTGTTTATATGGCTGGGAAAACAAGCATATTTTCTGCATGTGTGTGTTTTCCTACCACCCAACTGCAAAGATGGGAATTAATTACTTTTCAACACTGACTTTGTTCTCCAAACAAATAAGAGAAACAACTAAAGAATCTAAGTAGATGGCTTCCGACCTTCTTTTCAACAGATATTAACAAACCCATCATCTCCCCTCCTTGTTAACTATTCCAGAAATCCCTTTAGCCCCTTATTTAATTCCCATCATTTTCAGTCATTAAACCCATAAATCATCATTTTTCTTTTTTCCTCTTTTAGCAGACCTAAGGCTGGACTTGCAAAACATGCATTCATTTCCTGAAATAAGCATTAGACCAACCTCTTTGTTTTTGTAAGGCTTTGAGCCCAAATGACAAAAAGCCTGGTTACTTTTAGATGACTGTGGAACTGTTTTGAAGCCAGTCTAGTAAAATAACTTTTAAGATAAAAATATGAAATTTCAAACCAGGAGAATGAATGCTTCTCCTCTGGTATTACCTTTCTATATATTACCTGCACACAGTTGTAATTAGAGATAAGTGAGTTTGTAAAACTACCATGCTTCCACTATTAACTTTTGATCCTAGGATTTAAACAGCGGGGAGGGAGAAATTCAGAACTTATTTCAACTGTTGCAGGACTCATTATCTTTGCCTCTTTTTCTCTTGCTGCCAATGCTTAACTTGGCCCTGTAAACTTTTCTGTTCACTTTTGAACTTGGTTACTTTTAAACTAGAAAGTGATGCATTATATTACTCTTTGGATACAAATTATAACAGATAACAACACTGCATCTTTATTTCTTGAAAACCAGATATGAATTGCACACAACTCCAGGCAGGGAGATTAATAGGTGAAAGGTAATAATAGGAAAATCATGGAGGTATTTATAGAATAAAATATTTCCATGTTTCATATTTTTTTACTGTGATTCTCAAGTAGTTTCTCTCAATATGATATATGTTTGCTGCATTAGATTCTTGTAACTATTCATCTCCACCTCACTGGAGAAAACACTTTCCACCTGTGCCAAATTCATACATCATGACATTTGTTAGATATTCTGTATACCCAAACCATTTAAAAATAGGGAGCATACATTATTTTATGCTTATATAATGTGTGTATGTGTATTCCATTTATCCTATTTCCTTTTGTCTATGAGACAGTGTTTTTCCCTCTAAGCATAAAATATTGTAATATTTGGATCTGACTAGTAGCAGAATACTTTTTAAAATATAATTGTTTTCAAAGAGAATAATGCTGGTGACTATATACCACAAAGTCAACTAGTTACACTTCCATTTAAATTGTAGTGTTGGGTGTAGAATCTTGTGTTCTAAGAAAGAAATTGCTTTATTTTTTCCTAGTACTGTATTGCTTATGAATTATTCTACAACTGATGTTGTTATCCATGTATTTTTATTATGCACCTTATTTCAACTGACTTGAACCTGTGAGCCTTTCTATCCCAGCAGCCTATTCCCCAATTTTTAAAATTCACATTTATATGAAATCATATACTTATGAATTATCTATTTGGATAGATAGTCATAGTTACAGCATTATAAGCATGGTCATTCCTACACATTTTAAGTCTAGAACAGCAATCGCTTTTCACATAGTTTCATCAAAACTATTTGTTATTCCCCATCCCATCCAGGGGAGGGAGGTTTTTTCAGTAAACCTCCTCTAGATAACTAGATTAGACATAAACATAAACATAAAATCAATGGGCTAGAAGGGACTTTGAAGCTCTTCTAGTCCTACCCAAGGCAGGAGACCTTATACTATCCCAAACAAATGATTGTCTGATCTCTTCTTAAAAACCTCCCAGATAAGGCAGCCACATCTTCAAGAGGCGAGCTGTTCTTTCATTAATCATTCTCAGTGTCACTTATCTACATTATTCCAGTATTGTGGTGTACAATCACTTAAAAGTTTAAAGGCAAAAATTTACTGGCAGCCAACATGACAACTTAATGTTGATGTTACTCAAGCTGGCAGGAGTGGCCTGCTAATACTCCAGACACCACATTTTGTACTAGCTATCTCCCAAAACATCCCCAAGTAGATTGCATTGCAGTAACCTATTTGGATGGGGATCAAGGCATGTCTTACATAAGACAAAGCAGGTAGAGTTTTAATTGGTATAACTGAAGCTGGTTAAAAGACCTCTCTAAGCCACAGATGTCACCTGGTGCTGGAGAAGGTTCCAAGAGTCTAGAAAGATGTCCAAGTAAAAACCACCTTTTCCTAGAGATAGTACAGCACCATCCTGAGTAACTGCCAGAGCTGACATCATTGGAATGCCAGGAATTTACAGGATGATTTTTAATTCCATCCACAAGAAGAGACAGCTGCTTGCATGTATTATATCTATCCTAATCTCAGAAGGAACTGAAATTCTGAAGCAACTTTCTAATATTGGCCATGTTGAAACTTACGAAGGAAAATCCTGCTTTTCACTATTTGGGATCATATTGAGAAAGATATAAAAATTTATATTTATGGAATGGAATGATGGAGAGACTTCTGAATCATGAAAACTGCTAAGTAACTGGGAATTCTATCGCTGATGTGAAAAACAAAAAGACACCTGAATTTTCTCACTGTCAATAACCAATAAAATTGTCACATCCTGCCTAAATGAATGGTAAAACCCACTAGGATGAGAACTGAAAAATCAGGAGAAGCCTGGCAGTAGCTTCCTCAACTAATCAATTCATGAGCTACAGCTCACTCCATCAGGTGCAATCTGATCTAATTGCATCTCACTTCTTCAGATGCCATCTGAAATTGCATGTGATGACATGAGCTGCAGCTCATAAAAACTGAAAGGTAAATATTTCCCTCACACATACATGCTAGTCGTTCCTGACTCTAGGGGGCAGTGCTCATCTCCGTTTCAAAGCTGAAGAGCCAGCGCTGTCTGAAGACGTCTCCATGGTCATGTGGACGGTATGATAAACATTGAAGGCTCACAGAACGCTGTTACCTTCCCACCAAAGGTGGTCCCTGTTTTTCTACTTGCATTTTTACATGCTTTCGAACTGCTAGGATGGTAGGTAAAAACTTACACCTTTTAAATGTGTTAATTGCAAAAGGAGTTACTAGATTCTTCCAATTTGAGGCTAATATATCCACCTACAACATTTTAAGATGAGGACTATGCACCAAGATGACACTGTATACAATAATCACCAAAAGTATACAATAAGTATACAAAGATCACCAAAAGATATGTACACATGGATTTCATTCAATAACAATTTGAAGAGACACCATTATATTGGACAGAGACTGTAAAGTCTTCAAAACTGCTTCCAGCCTTCTGGAATCCCAAAATGAATGTTGGCCATCACCAAAGCACCCTTCCTATGCTCTAGATTTTGTGCTACATTCCGTGCAGAGTCCATGAACAGCTGCTGCCTGCAAATATCTACAAACATCAGGAATTTTGGATTTTCAATGTCATATTTCAATTAGCAATGCACATTGGTTACCAGCATTTCAATATAAGAATGGTGAAAGGAATAGTACATCCTCAAAAATGTTGATACAGCAACCAATAAAACATTGGCATGCTTTTCAAATGTTAAGCAATTTATCTTGCTAAAGGCTACATATTTAGAGCAGGAAAGCACTTCAACTAGATTGATACAGTTGTTGTTTCAGTGCTTGTCAAATAGCCTTTTATGTTGCAATCAAGTAATAGATACAAGATTGACAAGTTACAAAGAAAAGGAGCTTTCAGTCAACAAACAGACTAAAACCCATTATTGCAGTGTGTGCACTGTGTCCTAGACTTGTAAACACATCTTCATTGATCCCATAGAAAGATGGTAATACCTCCCCTTGTATGGCTCAATCAAGATGCTTTTCACAAAGAAAAAGTGCAAACAGTATTGAAAAAGCCGAAAGAGACTGATGTTACAGTCAAACAGTAAATAATGGTTGATGTCGGGAAACCTATCTATAACCTCTCAAACTCTTGTCAACTGGAATAAAAGTTATAACCTATGTTGGACCTACAGAAGATCAAAAATATAGCAAGTAGCACCAGTCCTCTTATTGTCATTCATGCCTTAACAGTTGATGAAACCAGTGAGGGGAGAAAAAATCATTTCTAGTTTGGCATAATATGTGTAAGTGTGTCTGGGATGGGAGAATTGATTTCAAAATGTGTATTGCCTAGCACTTGGTTTTCGATAAAATTTGCAAACAGGTATTATGGCTGAATCCAAAATTCTGCATCTGTCCAAATAACAGTCTGAGAAGATGCATCTGTCACTTGAAAAGTTTCCTTGTTATTCAAGTTACCTGGGGTTTTTTTATTATTATTAAAAATTGGGCCCTGTATATTCACTTGGGTTTTTAAAAAGCAAAATTTATCTATTTTATTCTGTTGGGTTTCCAAAAAAAAAAATTGTTTTTTGTTTTAAACTACCCTCGAAGAATCCAAACAGGTAAACTGTTTAAGCCTCATTTCTTCTAGTGTTGTCACCATCAATCATCACCACATTCCAGAGGATCATAAGATGGAGGAAGAAAAGTAACCATGATTGCAAAAGGATTCCTTATCCACTCAAATGAGTAAATTTATATGATACATTTTTGCAGCCAATATTTGTAAGCGTACATTTAAATAATTAACGGGGGAGGGAGCTGGTCCTTTCAGGTAATATAAACTGGATTAAACACTGGGTTTATGGCTTAAGGAAGCTATGTTTCCCTTTACAGATAAGATGGCTCTTCTGTCTGTTGTATTTCAATGGCTAAAACTTAATACAAAGAATACAACCAGTTGTGCACTTCTTACAGTTTAGTAAAGAGGAGTTTGAATGAAACCACTTTTGAAATTGCCATTGATCTATGTGATTTCAATATGCTGGATAAACAAGGTCAATTTACATACTATTTGTATATAGGGTTACTATTGTAAAGCAAGTTGAACTGTGATTTAGTCTTGCCCCTGTGATCAAATCTTTATTTAGTAGCTGACAATCCTTAGTGGAAGAATAACATACTGAATATAAGAATTCATATCATAATTGCAACCAGGTACTTCAATCATGGCTGGGAAAGCTATTTGCAAATTAGAATTCATTTGCAGAAATACACATGATACATAGAAATGTACCATATTTTTTGGACCATAAGATGGATCTGACCATAAGAGGCACCTGGTTTTTAGAGCAGAAAAACAAGAAAAAAAATATTCTGAAACAAATAGTACCGAGCCATTCTTTGCTGTTCTCCGGCGGGCACAGGGTGAGGGGGAAGTTTCCTCTCTTCGCACCCACTGGAGGAGAGCAAAGAACAGCCTCCAGCAGTGAGGCCAGGCTTGGGAGGTGGGCCGGGTGGTACAGAGGGCAGCTGGGGACAGAGCACAGCCAGACAGCCAGGAGGCGTGCGGACCGGCTCAGCCACCACAGCTCAGTTCAGCCCCAGCAGTGGCCCAGCCCCAGCTCGGCCTGCTTGCCCACCTTGCCCATGCAGATCAGCCAGTCGGAGGTGGGGGGGTGATGCTGCTGCAGTGGCAGGAGCAGGCACTGTCAGAGGAGAAGGGCATCCTGGAGGTGGAAGAGCTGGTTGAGGAGGAAGAGGAGGGTGGCAGTGGCCATGACCCACAGTGAGCCCAGCAGCAGAAGCAGGAGCTGCCACCGCCAGGCACCCCACACCGCCATTGCTCACTCACCCTCATGCTGGCAGCCGGGCCCACAAAGGGGGCGCGGCAGCAAGGGCAGCCAAGCGGGATCAGCGCTTGTCGGGGGCCCCTCCCCTTTGAGGGGAGGAAAGAAGCACCAAGTGGCAGGGGGAAAGCTCTGCCGGGGAGGGGGCAGACCATAAGACCATTCGGACCATAAGATGCAGCCTCATCCCCCCCACATACTATTTTTTGGGGAAAGTGCGTCTCATGGTCCAAAAAATATGGTAGTACAGTGAGTTGGGGTGAGAAGCATGAAGCCCTACTCCTGTTGCAACATAGCAAGGTTATGCTCACCCAGCACCTGAATATAACTTGGACATTAATCCTTTCTTCTATATATTTTCTTTTTCCATTTTCATTCACCCTAGCATAGACTTCTTCCCCTCTCCTAATTTCCGGTTTCTAACTGTGACTTTAATAGGACATGCAGTGGGGGCGGAATACAAAATGCCAATCTGTGAACATGTTTTCTGCTTTGTTGCAGCAAAGGGAAAAGAAAGAGGGAATTCCTCTTATGAAAATAAAACATTAAGAATAAATGCTGTGCTATGGTCATTAGGAAGAACAGTCCCGGAAATTGTTGAAGAATTTCTCCTTGCCCAGTAAAAAAATGGTGAAGAAACTTTGAAAAAAAAAAGTAAGAATAAACCAAAGTGAGGTCAAACAAATTCTCAGGGAAATTGATAGGAACATTACCTGAGCGTTATCCCCCTGTCTCTCAGTCAGTCAGTCAGTCTCTGTCTCTCTACAGTATCTATCTATCCTATTTAATTTCATGGAAACTGTGTGGGTGTTGAAGGTAGAGAATATTTATTTGTTTGTTTGTTTGTTTGTTTGTTTTTGTTTGTTTGTTTGGTTAGTTAGGGGATGCAGTGGCTCAGTGGCTAAGACGCTGAGCTTGTCGATCAGAAAGGTCGGCAGTTCAGTGGTTCGAAT
>JANHFR010006229.1:109718-120920 GCA_032468015.1 Mimophis mahfalensis | reverse complement strand
AAACCATTTTTACTGACACTGATTCAGAATGGTTTTCTTTAGAATCAGAGTGAGTTGATTTGGGAAGGAAAAGCTGGCATACTGGTCAAGTCAAACGCTGTTCCTTAAATCTAGAATTTGTTATAAAAGGTTTAAAGGAAGACCCCACTCATCAAGCTAAATAAGAAATATCTGCACTGTTTATCTGTTGGCAGTTGAATGTCATGTAAGGTGCTGGGTATTGATCTTAAAAACCTTAGGTGCCGCAGATTGCTGTAATCTGCCTGGTTATTTAGATGAGCAGGGAAAGATATATTAAGAAGCTTGACAATGAGAGACACAAAGAAAGGGCTTCTCGTAGACTTTGGAATTGTTCTTTAAGGAGATGTATTTGTCTCTCATTATTTAAGAAAATGGCAAAAGGACACATTTTACTATTATTTAAGTCAGGTGTTGGCAACCCGTAGCTCTGGAGCCACATGTGGCTCTTCAGGCCCTCTGCTGCAGCTCCCTGTCCCGTCTCTGGCTGGCCCTACCCCTCACCCTCACCTCCCTTTCCTGGCCTGAGAAGGTAAGGGCGACAGCCAGGGGGGGATGAAGAAGTGGCCAAGGCTGATTCTCCAGTATCTCACTCTTGCTGGAGCTTCTTCTGGCCCTTGTTGGTGCTGCGCGTGCCTTGGTTGCTTGTGGATACATGCAACCTGCTCTCTGCCCTGAGACATTGGCCCAACCTGATTGTGACCTATGCCAGCTTCACTAACAAGAGGGCTGTTGGGGTGGGAATGGGATCCAGCAGGAGGGATGATGGAAAGGGGGATGGGTCCGCAGCACACAGGTATGGCTTTAAGAAGCTCAAGGTAGTGGGAAAAGAGGGCTGCCCTGCTGAACCTTGCCCACCCACCCCAGGGGTCAAGCTTGGAAAAAGCTGGAGCACTCTCGCTGCTAGATCTGAAGATCAGCATGAGGGAATGAGACTCAGGAAGCCAATGTGGTTCGGAACGACAGCTCTTTAATGTATGGTTAGGACAACCAGCAACAGTTGGGACAAACTCAGGGGTTTATATACAGTAGAGGCTCCGCCTCTAAACCAATGGGAAAGCCGTACTTTCCCGCCGAAATATTCAAATACCTTACAGAGATAAAAAGAGTGCACCAAACTGCTCTATGCTAAGAATTTCATCTTATTTTCAGTCCCTACAATTGAAAAACAAATTCCTTCAAACTGAGCACAATTTTTATCAATACTAATATTTTGTTTTCTTGGAGACTATTAAAAGCCTGAATTTTTTTAAAAAATATTATGTTACCTGTGTTGGAAGAAATGTCCATCTGGGTTCAGTTCCAAGTGGAAAGAAAGACACTGGAAACGTGGAGGCTGATTGGAAAGATGGTTTAATGGAGGGCAGGACCACATGGTTTGAGGTCCTGGGCAATTGAGTACATGGGTGAGAGAGAGACAGAGATTTATACCCTTTCTTGGGCTTTGAACTTGCTTCCTCTTCCTACGAAAGAAAGTATTCTGATTGGTTGTCAGATTCCCGTGGGGCCATGCAGGGGTAACTTTGTAGGTTGTCTCGAGTCCCAGGCTTGGTTGAATCTTGCTGGGTGACGTAATGAAGGCACTTTGGGCAATTCCTATTATGGCTTAATGGCTTTATCCTGGTTTGGGTCTGAGTGAGGGCTAATACTATCATGTCTTGGGGGTGAAGGTCTTTTGTGTTGTAGATAAGCTGCCCAAGCCTTTTGTCCTGCAGATAAGTTGGCACCAAAATATCTGCTGGGACTGCGTTTCTGTGTCTGAGTTCTATTTTTCTTTTAGGGAAAATATTCTGCCTTTTTAATATTCCCTAGAATTTCATTCTTCTAAGAGAGGGGTGGGTGCTAGCTTTCTACACCTGTAATCCTATGAATTACTCTGCTGCTTGTTTTTAAACAAGCCAAAGAACAAATACATAGGTTGATACCATAAAATAAAAATCTGATTCCACATTGGCTTTACCTAGCGCCTTTATTGCCTAACATACACAGAATAAGAATATGAAAATTTCTTAAAATAAATTTTCAAGGAAATATTAGATATCTGACTATTGCAAGTCTTAACAGTAGGAGTCTTAATAATGATGATAGCAATAGCAATAGCACTTAGATTTATATACTGTGTCAAAGTGCTTTACATACCCCCTCTAAGTGGATTACAGCATCAGCATATTGCCCCCAACAATCTGGGTCCTCATTTTACCAGTCTCAGAAGAATGGAAGGCTGACTCAACCTTGAGCCAGTCAGGATCACGATGATGATGATGATGATGATGATGATGATGATGATGATGATGATGATGATGATATACATTCATTTAACAATAGGAAAAGCAAACTTCACTGTTCGATTTTTTTTTCTTTCCTCTTAGTTTCTTCCTAGCAATTAATACCCAATATCAATCATAAAGCTTTTTATATCTGTTTTCTCTAAAATTCATGCAAAATTAATATTGGTTTTCTATTGTATATGATGATTGTCCTGTTTATGGATGGCTGTCCATGTTTGCATATCAGTTGTCCTGTTTAAATTCGAAATCATTTAATCCTATATCAGGCTTATAAATTCACTAAAAACTTGCAAATAAGCCTCAACTTGTAAATAAGTATTTCCCCTTGTTTTTGTAATACCTTGTTTTTGTAATACCTATCCTGCTTATTTAAAGATGCTGAAACCAATAAGGTAATTCTGTCCGTTTTGAAAAAATAGTATATTGGAAGTATAACCTGTCCCAAATGGTGGTTTTATTGTATGAAGTAAATAAATAAAAACAGCAACAAGAATCTTATCAGTACAAATCAGTTCCACAAAGTGAATCTTGATGATGTGATAGGTTTAATAGCTCAGTTATTAGGTATTATTTCTCATAGGCTGCATTCATATAGATCGGCTGCACATTTGTTTGAAGGCTTTGAGGGTTAAGGTTCATTCTCTGAGCTTGTGGGTTGGTTTCCAAATGTTTTGTTACCAGGCTAGGTAATATCTTCAGCAGAGTTTAGGGATGTCAGTGTCCATGTTCTTCTGTTTATAAGGGCTTCAAGTATGGTGTGTCAAGTGTGTATCTTGTGATGGGTCAGGTGTGAGTTATCAGTGAGTCTTGTAGTGGGTCTTGTGATAAGGAGATTACATCAGGTCAGGGTCATTGGGAGGTAAACAGCTGGTGGGGGAGGGGTTGCATGGATTAGTTGAATGTCAGTGATGTCTCTGGTTGGCTGTGCAGTTGATTTAGATTCTGAGGGGTTCATAGGCTTTGTTTTATTGAAAGCTTCATTCCCAGACATTAGTAAAATAGTCTCCTTGGGTACCTTCTTTCATTCTAGCATCAAATGTATTTGGTTTCTTAATTGATACTATCAGGCAAAGTCATCATTTGCTTAGTTTTCCTAAATCATACTTCGCTGGGGTTTCTGAGCATACTAAGTCATAAACTATGGTTTACAAGTTATAACGGGTGGGTTCATATGAACTGTTAAATTAAATCCCAGCCAAACACAATATGGTTTAGCATGACGCCTAAAACATTCAAAGTATATACAACTTAACTATAATATGAATGCAAGCTGATGAAAGATAGGCTTGGGACCACCGCCACCTTATAATTTTGTCCTCATCTTTGGATTCTTGAGTAGTTTTGAGATCAGCCATCCTGCCTTGAGCAACACTGATATCTGGATGACTTGTGCCAATTCTGAGGACATTTGAGGAATGACCTATAAATCAACTAAGATAACAGTCTGACATATTACACAGTGGATGAAACATCAAACTGTTCTTTAAAAATCAGTTAAATTGCTTGAAGGAACAACAGATTCCTACATTAGCCTATTCTTTATGTTCTGAAGTGCAATTTACAGGGCTAAACGAAAGCATATGTCATACCTTTAATTTTGTAAAAAGTTATGTACAAGTCTATTATTCAAAATAATCACATAACTGGGAATTTCAGAGAACAGCTACCTTTCACCCAGCAGGGTGCCATTTTATAGACTTTAACATTCACTAAGTTCAAGCAGCTTTCATTCTAAATAATATGTGCGCTAAATTTGTCACATTGAAAGTGCTTTTGGCATGTAAATGATCCGTTTTCACCTAGAAATGCTTTTAAAAGAATCTGAGCTCACTTTTTGGGAAATTATAAGTGCATTGAATTTCATTGTCCTACAGAACCATGCAGAGTTGATAGAAATGAACTACAGTGACAAACCAGCCCTTGTCAGCCCATATACTTATGTATCATTTGAACTGTCAGAAGTACATGTAAGCTGACTTCCACACATTTTTCAGTTCAAATTGGGAGAAAAAAAAAGATTTGTTTTCTGGCTGCCCTCGCACCTAACCACGTACAATATTTTTAAAAAGTCTAAATGTTAGCAGTGCATTTTGCAGCAGATGGAAAGTTAAGCATTTTTTATGCCAAACTCATTTTGTTTATAAAGTGTGATTGTGGTTATTAGTAGCTTTTATCTCCATCTTATACATAGGCAATATTTCTATTAGCCATGGCTTTATTATTAAAATACAATACATTAGATTTCATAAAGGGGATCTCTCTCTCCCCAAGACTGAATTCTGAATAATTATATGAAACAAACTTTTTTAAACAAAAAACCAGCTCCTTATATTTATAGGTGACCACAATTTATGACCACACTTGAGCCCAAAATTTCTGTTGCTAATCAAGACAATTGTTAAGTGAACTTTGCTCCATTTTATGACCTTTTTGCCACTGTTTAGCAAACCACTGCAAATCACTACAGTTGTTAAGTGAATCTGGCTTCACCCATTGACTTCATTTGTCAGAAGCTAGCTGGGAAGGTTAGGATGATCACATGACCCCAGGACAAGGCAACTGTCATAAATACATGCCAGTTGCTAAGGGCCCAAATATTGGTCACATGATTGTGGGGGTTTTGTCGTGTGAAAACCAGTCATGAGTCACTTTTTTCAGTGCCATTGTAACTTAAAACCATCATTAAAGGAATGGTTTTAAGTTGAGGACTACTGTATACTTTTATTCTTTCATACTGATATACGTACCAAAAAGATTTATTTATGATAACTTTAAGCCATGCCAGCAGGACGGCACAATGGGAAAGTGAGAGAACATATGTAGAGAAGGGGCACAATGTATCCTTAAGATGTCCCTGGTTACACCTACTAAAGTCCAAATAGGAAACCTTTTGCTGACCAAATAAACTCTCAGCCCGTCTGCTGGCTTTCTTCCTTAAGTGACTCCACCCCAGCATCAACTGCTCACATGTTTTGCTTTACATGTGGGGTAACAGACCAGCTCCACAGGCTCCATGTTGGGCTGCAGCCTTGCAGATGCCCACAACTACCTGAGTTACTGAGCACACCATTCCTGCTTCCCAAACCATGGATCTGGCCAAGGGCCAATGAAAAAAGCAGAATGATAAAGAGTATACAAATTCAGAGATAACAGAATAACAGAGTTGAGAGGGACCTTGGAGGTCTTCTAGCTCAAACCTCCTGGCTCAGGCAGAAAGCCCTATATTATTTCAGAAAAATGGCTGTCCAATCTCTTCTTAAAAACTTCCATTGTTGGAACATTCACAGCTTCTGAAGGCAAGTTATTCCACCAATTAATTGTTCTACCTATCAGGTAATTTTTCCTTACTTCTAGGTTGCTTCTCTTCTTGATTAGTTTCTATCCATTGCTTCTTGTCCTGCCCTCAAGTGCTTGTTCAGGTGCATAATAAAGAAAGAAATAACGAATATGGTAACAATCATCAAATGATGAGGAGAGGATGTAGTCTTGCCAGTCCTGTCATATATGGTAGTGAAGCCAGCAGGCCTTGGACATGAAAAAACCAAATTTCCTTCTCGGTGATTTAAAACTTCACTGGCTAACATAAGCAGCTTTCCTCCCTTCATTATTTGGGGTGTGGGATCGCATTGCACCTTCTTGCCACCTTCCAGAAGCTTCTATTAAAAAAGAATTGTAGTAGTATCATCTTACATTCTCCCTTTCTCTTTAGTTGTGGAAAGTAAGCAAAAGTCTAAATTCAAAATTGCTACTTTGCACTAGCTCTCATTGATAGAGGGACACTATAAATTTGGCAAATAAACAAGCTGTCAAAAACACTTGCTTATTTTAAATATACAAAAGCAAAACCTGTTCAATGTCTAAAATAAAATGAAAAGCCCTGATTGTGAATGAAAAAGCAAGAAGGGGATACAAATAAAACATATTGTTAACTGCAATAGTACTTGTGGTTTGGTTCCATTTTTGTTCTCTTCAATGACAATGACCATGATGTGTGTATGTAAAAAGAAATGTAATCATTTTATTTGTTGAAAAAAAAATCATAAATTGTTATGCCATAGTCAATTGCTATAATATTGTTCTTATTTTGTTCAATAACACAAAAGTCTAGAACTGAGTTTGAAGAACTGTAATTTACATCACACAACTGTTTCTGTGCTCCAAAACCACTTTGACAGCAAAATATATTTTACACAGGAAACAGTTATTTGAGTAAGACCATTGTTATTATTACCAACTCATAATATGCTATATTTCCAAGAAAAAAAATGTTGCTACGGTGACACAACCCCCCCCCCCTTAGCAATATAAAGCTTATCAGTTGATTAACTTTACTCAAGGCTATTTATTTGTCAATAACATTTGCCAATAGGCAAGCTATGCCAAAATCTGCATTCAATTTCCCCGTTTTTTCCTTCTCCTGAGGAATGAGGAATGCAATAGAGGAAAATATCTGTAGCTTGGGTACAGGATGAGAGTGAAGGT
The DNA here is from genome assembly GCA_032468015.1 of Mimophis mahfalensis. NCBI lineage: Eukaryota > Metazoa > Chordata > Lepidosauria > Squamata > Mimophis > Mimophis mahfalensis. The sequence continues at coordinate 114,132 of JANHFR010006229.1, read as the reverse complement.
TTGTTCTCCAAGCTTGTGGGTTTCTGATTGCTTTGTTACCAGACCAGGTAACATCATCAGCAGAGTTTAGGGGATGTCAGAGTCAGTGTTCTGTTTATAGTTAGATAGCTTTTGTTTTTCTAATTTGTTCTCAGGATACTTTAACATTTCTTTTAAATTTCATCTGGTGATGCTTCAGAAGTTATTGTCGTGAGTGTACAAAAGTTGCTACAGATGTTGGTCTTTTACACAATCCTATTACTCTGCAGCCACCGGTTGCTCACACTTCCTGATCTGAAACCCCATGGAAGGATTTCCTTTCAGATGTCTTCTCTCAAGATTTAACTGAAGCACAGAAGATCAGGAGGCAGATGAAGAGATGAAAAACAATGAAAGATTCGCCTATACTTTTCAGTCACATTACAATTTAAGTGCAGAAATCTGCATTCCATTTATGAGAATTCTGCCTAAACCTCCTTGAGGGTGGGGGGGAAGAGAAATCAAAAGCAGTTTCTATTTCATTGAATGGTTAGAAAAATGCAGAAGGAATTTCAGCCATGTTCTTATTTTCTGTCCCCGGAAAAGCCAATACTTGCCCTAGTAGTTAGAATACCTAGTTTAAAAGCCACTTACACATGTAACCACTGTGTCTCAAGATGGATTTACACGTAATAATTTGATTTAATAGTAATAGTATGATTTATAGTAATATATTTCAACTAAAATCAGGTTGTTTCTATAAAAAATAGAGGAAGAAAATACATTTCCATAACCCTCAATGCATTGCATATTCTGCCTCATTCTCACATCAAAATTATGTAAGGAATACAATTTAGAAAACAACAAGTTCAATAAAAGGCAGAAATAAGCTCAAAATCACATAGAAGAAACTGTTAAAATGACAGGAAGGCAGAAAACAGAGCAATAAAGAATGCTTTATTAGTTAAAACAAAAAAACAAAAAAGCAGAAAAAAAGAGTTAAAGATGGTTGGGGTGTTAAATTAGGAAAAAAGACTCCCAGAGTATAGCATAATTACTTTCAGAAAGTGAGAAATGTGTCTTCCTCTGTATTATGCTTCAGCCTTTAATGTATACTTAATATATATTGAAATATATAATAGAAATAATTATTTTTTGGTGTTTTTGTTTTTGACAGACAGGAATATAACAAGCAAGTCTTTCCAAAAGGAATTTTTCATGATTTCAAGTATTTTTAATGAGCATACCAAGAATACTTTTCTTAAGTGTGGGCAGAATAATAATATGCAGTTGTTCAAAACCAAAAATTATTTTTTTGTTTTTACTGTATCTTGTGGTGGTGCAGCTGTGGAGCAAACAAATTTCACTGCAATATGGAACACCCCTTCACAAAGAATCTACTTTTACTTTGCTCAAAAACAGATCATGCCAGACAACTCTTATTGCATTCTTTGACAGAATGACAGAATTAGTGGACCAGAGAAATGCTGTGGATATAATTTACTTGGACTTTGGTAGGGCATTTGATAAAGTAGACCACAACTAGTAATATCTGATAAGATTTAAAAATGTGGGTTAGACAGCATCACCACCAGATGGATTTGTAAGTGGCTGACCAAGCACACTCCACATGTAGTCTTGAATGGAACTGCAGCTACATGGAGGAAGGTATGCAGTGAGAAAGTTCTGTCTTAGGCCCAGTACTCTTCAACATCTTCATCAATTATCTGGATGAGGGGGTAGATGGGGAACTCATCAAATTTGCAGGCAACACCAAGCTGGCAGGAATAGCCAGCACTCCAGAAGATAGGCTTAAGATGCAGAAGGATCTTGACAGATTTGAACATTGGGTCTTTTCTAACAAACATTGTAAGCTGCCCTGAGTCTTCAGAGAAGGGTGGGATATAAATGGGATTTTTAAAAAAAAATTTAAAAATGAAATTTAATGCTGAAAAAAGTAAAGTTCTTCATTTCGGCAAGAAAACCAAAAGCACAGATATAGTATAGGTGGTACCTGGCTCAACAGTAGTAACTGTGAGAGGGATTTTGGAGTTCTCTTGGACAATCATTTAAATCTGAGCCAGCAGTGTGCTACAATCACCAAAAAAAAGCCAGCACAGTGCTAGGCTGTATTAACAGAGGGATAGAATCAAGATCACATGAAGTTGTAATACCACTTGGGAAAACCACGTTCCCAATATTGCATCCAGTTTTGCTCACCACGATGTAAAAAAGATGTTGAGACTCTAGAAAGAATGCAGAGAAGAACAACAAAGATTAAGGGACTGGAGGCTAAAACATATAAAGAACAGTTGCTGGAATTTGGTATGTCTAGTTTAATGAAAAAATTAATGACTAGGGATGACGTGATATCACTTGTCCCAATATCTCAGGGGTTGCCACATGGAAGAGGGAGTCAAGCTATTTGCCAAAGCACCTGAATGCAGGACAAGAAACTATGGATGGAAATTAATCAAAGAGAGAAGCAACTTAGAACTAAAGAGGAATTTCCTGACAGAACAATTAATCAGTAGGACAACTTTCATCCAGAAGCTGTGGGTGAGCCAACATTGGAAGTTTTTAAGAGGAGATTGGATAATTCAGATATGTCTGAAATGATACAGAGTTTCCTGCCTGAGCAGTGGGTTGGATTAGAAGACCTCCAAGATCCCTTCCAAGTGTTATTCTGTTACTGAATAAACTCAGCATATCCAACCAGAAGGCTCCTGTGATACCTTCGAACCTAAGCCAAAGATGCTTTAGCAGATATTAGTTTATCTCCACTCATAGACTTCCTGTTCACCTCTTTATCTGTCATTAACAGTTGGTCTGTTTTGTTGCTGTCCTCTTGTGCTTCCGGTCTATAACTTAAATGAATAAAGACCCCCCCAAAAAAATGGAAACCACAATACCCAGGTTCAGGAAGTTGCTAAAACACCTACAGCAGCAAGGCTAAATCCAACTAACCTTCAGCTGCACACAGCTGCCTCTGTTTAGAGATCTGCAGGAAATGATACAGTTCCCATGCAAATGTTTCTATTTCTTTAGGCTAAATGACACTGAAGCTTTTTAAGAGGTTGGTGCATCATTTAAAAAAATGAGCTATAACAAGCAGTTCAACAAACTACTCTTGGCCCATCTGCTTTAGTCTTCACCTGAAAGTAATTTAAACCAACTATACATGACCCAAAAATCTAACTCTTTTCTAAAATCTGCATTAAGGAAATTATGCTGGGTCAACAACAGCCTGCTATCTGTTTCAAAGTAACTTAACAGGCCATATTCAAGGAAGGAAACCTGTTTAGATTCACATACCGGTAATTGGTTGCTATAAGCTATACCCAACTATGGTAGTATTTGCATTAAACAATCCATTTTCATCTACCTCTTTGTAGATGAAGCAGCTGTGCCCTTAACCTCTGCTGAAGGTGTGCCCTTTAAATGGTGTCACACTTTAAAAGTTAGCTATTCTTGTCAAACTATTGAACAATAAAAGCAAAATGTAACATTTCTAACAGATTGTTTACGTTAGCAGTAGACTTCATCACTTTAATGATAGGAGAAAATAATAACACTAAAGCAGTGTTTTTTGTAGTTATCAAGTAACAAATAAGGATGGTGCAAAGTTGGCACCCCAGTAAAGTTTACATTTTGTGGAATGCTAGTTAACCTCTGCAAACCTGGATTTTTAATTAATGCAGCTGTTTCCTCTTTGTTATTATATAACAGTGATTCTCAACCTTCCTAATGCCGCGACCCTTTAATACAGTTCTTCATGTTGTAGTGACCCCCAACCATAAAATTATTTTCACATACACCTGTATTTGTATTGAAATATATGTCTTCCGATGGTCTTAGGCGACCCCTGTGAAAGGGTCATTTGACCCCCAAAGGGGTCCTGACCCAGAGGTTGAGAACCACTGTTATATAAGCAATATTATATAATAGGCTTCTGAAAATTGAAAAAAAAATCCTCCTTAATTCCAAAGAAGTTAATATTGTTAGTTAAAACTGAAAGTGGAGCAACAGCCTTAAAAAACAACTTGACCATAATCAGAAGGTACCTGATAGCACACAAGAAATGCAAGTCTACTGAAAAACTACCCACATCAACTATGTGCTACAACACCAAAGTAATAACCCAACATCACACAAGAGAAGCTGTGTAAGAACACCATTTAGATAAGCACAAACACACTGCAGCAACCCTGAACATCAGGAAAAGGGAACAAATCATCTATATAACTAAATAGATATGTCCGTGCAACTTAAAGATTTTCAGAAGAACTTTTAACATTCTTCCAACTATTAAGCAAACCAGTAGTGGGCTAAAAGGGCACCAGAGGCAAGCTTCTCAGTAATGCCTCCTTTGAAACATCTGTTTTCTCAATCTTACACACATGATATTTAATCCTCCTATGCAAGGGTCTTCAAACTTGGCAGGTTTAAGACTTGT
>JANHFR010006229.1:97301-108823 GCA_032468015.1 Mimophis mahfalensis | reverse complement strand
CCTCGAAAGGATGGAAGGCTGAGTCAACCTTGAGCCTGGTGGGAGTCGAACCTGCACTAATTGCAGGCAGCTGGTATACATGAAAAACCGCACCCCTCCTGAAAGAGTGGGAATAAATTGGCAATTTTATTAATGGATGGGAGTAAAAAGTGGAACCCCTCAAGGGTTTGTATTAGAGATGAGTGCTTTTAATTTATTCACAAATGCAGTTGTCTTTCAGTAAACAATGAGCTGATCTACTTTGTAGTGATGCTCAACTGTTCAGGTAATAAAAGCTGAAGAGTCAAAAGCACTCTTTAAACTGGGTAAAGATTCAGCCAAATAGGAATGCTGCCCTACTCAAGTAACTGTAAAATTAATACCGAAATGAATATCAGACCTGCCTCGACTAGAACCTTTTTTTAAAAAAACTCTATTTATATGCCGTCCTTCTCCGAAGACCCAGGGCGGCTTATAATACACTCTAGCAATTGCCTTCATTCTTTGTATAGACCAGCTTATTAGGGCTTTCAGCCCCCTGTAAGCGGTGTTTTACAAAGTCAGCTTGTTGACTTACAGAGTCAACTTATTGCCCCCAACAATCTGGTTCCTCAGTTTACCTACTTCAGAAGGATGGAAGGCTGAGTCAGCCTTGAGCCTGGTGAGATTAGAACTCACACTAATTGCAGCCAGCCAGCAACTAACTTAGCCTGGTGCACCACCGAGGCTCTTTGAGCAAGAATGATCCCTAAACATTTGTTGAAAAAGGTATAGTTTACTAAAGGTCAAGTGAAATACAGTAGGGCAAAGCCAGAACTGAAAAGTGCACACCAAAATCCAAGTGTAACTTTCCCTCCCTTAGGTGCCTCTCCCTGCCAGACCCCATTGGCCAATCAAATTCAAATAGATCATTTCTGAAACAGTTGCTTCACGTGTGGGTTGGAATGCAACTGTGATCCATTCTCAGCCATCTGGCCTTGAAGTCATATCTGGCAGATACCGTGAACTCTTCATTTCCCCTGAATCCTCCTCCTTTCCATTCATTCTCCCTGGAGTTCATGACAGACTAGCACCAAGTGATAGCAGACCACAAGAGTGAGGTGGCAGTTCTGACAGATAATTTCATATAACTATAGAAATGAAAGTATAAATTCACATATACAGTGATGTAATCTGAGCTAGCATTGGTGAAAAAGACCACTTCTATGCCAAAAAATGATTGAAAATCAATTACAGTGAAGATTGATACAAAACTTTGGTGGGTTCCCATCTGGAATATTATTGATAGTTCTCACTGCTACCTTTGATAAAGGATATAACAAAGCTGGAACATGTATTTTTTTAAAGGCAACAGCCATAATTATAGGGAGCTCAGACACTTCTGGAGAAAAAAATTCTGAAATATTGATTGCTTGATTCAACTAGGCTCACGTGCTGCTCATTTATCAACTGAGGATCTTACAATTTCACCACATGCAAATGAGAGGAGAACAAAATTAGCTGAATTATAAGCCATGTTGTATTATAGAATATTCCTATATCCCACACCTCACGCAAGAGGAATCCATCTTCAATTAACTTCCCTGCTGAAATCACAGGTTTTAATAGAGACTACTCTATTTAGTTTGGGAAACTACAGCTGAGGGGGAGAGCTGACTGAGTTATATGCACAGAGAAAGTAGAGGGGGAGTTTTCCATTTTTCAAAACAGTAAAACCAGAGAGCATTCAATGAAGTTGTTCAGAAGCATATTTAGAACAGGAAAAAGAAAGCATTTTACACTTGCAGAATTCATTACTCTGAGGCATGATGTCGACCATAAAATTGGACAGCTTTAAAGGAGGATTGGATAAATCCAGAGAGACCTATCAAGCCTTAAGAGCCAGTGATGGCTCTGGATTGGGAGGGTTGTGCATCCCAACATGAACTGAAGGAGAAAGATAATGGGAGGGAGGTGCATTACCTGCATGGAAGCAGCCCAAAGGCATCCAATTGGTTGTTTTGAAAAATAGATGGCAAGGCTAAGAAGGATCTTGGACTGACCCATTAGAAATTGTTTTATGTTCTTCTGAGCAGGCAACCCTAACCAAGTCCAGAAACTAAAATCTTGCTCCTTAATATAGTCCAGGGAATACCCATCCAGAAGATACAATATTTCTATTTTTCCTTCTTACCATTGATTACCAGCAATAAAGATGATACAAATTTCAGCATTTCAAGGAAATTTAAATGTGATCTAGCTGATGCCCTAAGATCTGCTGAGTGAAAACAATATATCTCCCAAATAAAGCCTTCATGTTAAGAATGGTTTATGATATCCAGTATACTGAAGGATCAGTATATGAAAAGATATAAAAAACCTAGGATATTAAACTGAGCAGGCAAGCCAGGGGTGGGTTTATACCAGTTCAGCCCGGTTCAGGCAAACCAGTTGTTAGCATTGTCAGAGACGCGTGCATGTGGGCTCACCCACCCGCCCACATTTCTGGGCTGTCCTTTATTGCGCAAATTTCCTGAGATGCACCAGAGCCGATTGGTGCACCTCAGCTGTTTTCCGGCTCTGGCGCTTCTCAGGTGTTTCCTAGCCCAGGGGCCTGCAAACTGTGGCTCTGGAGCCACATGCGGCTCTTTTGGCCCTCTGCTGTGGCTCCCTGTCAGCTGATCCCGCCACTGACTGGCCCCTGCCTTCCCATGCCCTGCCCTCCCCATCACTCCTCGCCTGGCCTGAGAAGGAAAGGATGATGGTGTGGGATGGAGACTCACTCCATATTCCAGAGCAGGAGGCAAACAAACTTATTCAAAGCATTATTCCCAACACAACTCAGAAGCTATCAATTGAACTGAAATTGGAGTTTTTATAAATTACCTCAGGCTGGATCCCATTTCCAATCACAAAAACTTCCTGCTTTTAAGGGGAAGGCAGGAAAAGGGAAAGAAATCTCAACTGTACTTTGAAAAAGCAGGATCAACCGGTACCAAGTTTCATTCCATTGAACAAGAGATGGAATTGCATTTACAAATCTATTCTCCTTCATATGCACAAACTTCAGTTGGCAGCCAAACTCTAGTAAGCATTTTTGCCTATCTTGTTACTTTGATATTATGGATTTTTCATAGCTTAAGTTCCACTGTATCTGAAAAATGTGTCCAAATTATTCATCTGTCAATGAACTATACATTGCAGAAAACTCATTAGGATTGCATTGTGAGAATCCATGCCATTCAGATTTGGCTTAAGTAAACAATAGCATAAAATCAGTGGAATTACAACTTTATTTAACCCTATTATTTAATACTTCCAAGATATCTGTTACACAGTTTCATAAAAATCAAAGTACAATAAATGCACCATCATCATAATCTCGTGTGATTATGGGACAGCTATTTGCAAGGGATTAAGCAAACAGATTATAGTTTTTAAAAGTAATAATTTAAAATTTTAGTTATCTGGGCCACTTAGCAGCATCGTTATAAGGGAATGCTTCTGAAAGTAAAATCTACTATGATAGCTTTGCTTCAATATTTTTATTCCAAAGGAGAAAGCTTTCTCCTGCAGAAATAAAAGTTTTAATGTCAGAATAGCATCTCAAATTTCATATGAAACTCTAATTTGGATCATATTTGTCACTACCGTAGCTCAACTGCAGGTGAATTTTTAAAAACCTGCTTCAAATGTCCTAAGCTTTGTTCCAAATCTTATTATTCTTTTAGAAACTGGGCAATACCCTTTTGATTAAAAAAAAGGTTTGCGCATTATTAAATTTTGGTAACAAATACATGTTTTTAAAAATAAGTATTCTTCAGAAAACCTCAAAATAATCCTTTGTGGATATGTGTTTCAAATAGGCGACTCAAAATTGGCATTGATTCTGATTATTTATTCTCAAGGGGTATGTCATCAGCAATTCAGTGCATCAAATTAGACTATAAGATAAATTGGTACAGGAATGAAAACCAAATTCTGTTGTATACCTGCAACATTTGGAACTGATTATAGATATATTTTTTCAACTCCCTAAACCAGGGATGGGGAACCTTGGCTCATGGACTTCAAGAACTCTTCTTCTTCCATGCTGGCTCAGGAATTCTGGGGGTTGAAGTCCATGAGTCATAAAAGAGCCAAGGTTCTCTACCCCTGTCCTAAACAAACAGCTTATATTTTAGCAAATACAAAATAGCCATTTCAAAAGCTAATTAAATGTGTTACCATCAAATATGCTGTAGGTGTGTTTCAAAAAAATTCTCTGGTCTCAAATATTTTGTCCATGGAAGGATACTGATCCTGAAATGGATTTATTTATGGGAGTTATTATATGAGTTTTCAACAAAAAGATATGTGGCCTATTTTAGACATTGTTCTAAATATATGTAAAAATTGTACTTGCAATGAAAATTCTAATATTATAGTGGCAACAGCCAAATTTTTAACTATATTTTGGGGAACAAATCAAAGAATTGGGGTTTTAAATCTTTTATATAATATTTTAAAAATGTTTTACTTGATAAACTTTTTCAAGTATAACAATAGCAAGTTTAGATTAGATTTATTGCTTTGGGGTCTTTTGGCAATAAATAACATTGATTAGAAATCATTGATTTCTAGGAATTTGCCAGCAGAAAAGAAAACGATACTATGTGATTACAAGTGGTACCTTGCAGTTTTTCTACCTCTCCACAATCTTCTTCCTAAAGCACATGTAGCATTTTAATGCTTTGTTTCCCAGTCATGACAAATGAAGCTAAAAGTTTGTATCTGCTACTATCTCTTATTTTCTTCCCATCAAAACAAGTCCCAAGTTAGAATTCTGTTTCTGTTTTTTAAAAAAGAAAATAAAAAATATACAAGCATCATACCAATTAATTATGTCTATTTCATTCAGTACTGTATTCCCTCAATAGACAAATTCCTAACATATATTCCCAAAGCTGCCATGCCCTCCTCTTCTTTTCTCTAAAACTCTTGATCTTCCAGTTAGCACTCTTGGTTTCAAACAGTTCTCTTTTTCCTTCTCCACTTACTGGTTTGCTCATTCCTTCTCCAAGGTAAGTTCTTCCTTCCTTTACAAAGGAAAATTTAGAAAGAGGGAAACACTGTGTATGCTGCATTCAAACCATGAATGGAAAGCAGGACATGAATCCATCAAATAAATATCTCCTCGTTTCCATTAATTTAAATAGTTTGTAATGGGGGATGGAGGAATAACTTCAAGTCAGTTTTGACTCCTGGAGACCACTGGATAAGTCCCTGCAGTTCTCTTGACATGATTTCCATGTAGTTTGCTGTTGCTGCTTCTTAGGACTGAGAGAAAGGGGCAGGCCTAAGGATACACAGCAAGCTTTGTGCCCAAGACAGGAGTCACGTTCCTCAAAAACCTCATGCTTTCTAATCTATTGCCCTTACCACTACAGCCAGGTTGGGTCTCCTCTTATGGATCTACTCATCCTTATTTTTCAAGGCTATTTATATGAAGTGTCAAGCTAAGAAACAATACTTGCCTGACTTCCACAGTGGGTTCAGTCTGGTTAATATGTGGATGGAAAACACTAAGAAATCCTTGGCCTATAGACTAAGTGGTTATAAGTTGAAAAAGGAAGGCAATGGAAAACCTCTTCTGTAATGCTACCAGGAAAATGTCATGAATCACCATGAGTTCAGCATTTCAAGTAGTCACCATGAGCTAAGTTTGAGTTTACAAAGACTTTACCGTTTATATAATTTTTGCAGCAATTAACAAATGTTAAGCATTTATCTTAGCTTGACTTTTGAAAACGCTTAAATTCTTTCAAGAAAGAAGCTCATCCATTTGTTCAAAATGATAATGCATTAAGCATCAGTCTGTGTAATCCACTTCCTTGTAGTTTTGAACAAAATTGTTCAGAAGCTGTTGAAACAATCCCAGGGGTTACTTAAGACAATGGATGAAAATGCTGCAACTTTTGTTCTTAGACATTTAAAGACAGCAAGAGCACTGCAGGCATCCTGGTTTTTAATTAAGCTGTGATTATGGATAATTGTACCTACTGGATTGCAAATACTATGTAACTCTCATTCCTATATTGTAAGGGCATCATCTTCAATACCATTATAGTCCCAGGAATTCACTGTTTTAATTGTCAAAAGTAAATTCCAACTAACTAATAATTTGATTTGTTGCAGATGTGGTTTAAAGAATGAATTCACATTTACTTATTTCTTACAGTGACTTCAAAACCTCAAAACACTATTTTCATTTGAAGCAGTAAACTAATATATATTTCTGCAAGACAGCCACACAAACGGATAAATCATTATATTTATATTTCAACAATTATGTAAGGGCTTTATGTGGTCAGACTGAATCTAATACAAACCCCAGCCTTGTTTTTGGTTAAACATTACAAAACTGAAAGAAAAGTTTGCAATTATTTTGAGGGCAGTAGGCCTTCTGGCTTCCTTCATTGCTTTCCATGGCTTCACTTCACCAAAGGAACACTTGAGATTTGGTTGCCTTAAAATGATCTCTTCTCGCAAACTTTCAATTAAGATGAATGGCTTGGACTCATCTAAGTCCAAGATTGGAGGGGAATGTGGAAAAGTGGTTTTTGTCCCTTGGCTAGTTGTTGTGTTGGGGGGTTTTTTGTGGATTTTTGTGGTGATTTTAAAAGATTTTTGTTCTTTGGAAAAGCTGCCCAGATTCATTTCTATAGCCTAGAAACATAAATAATAAAAAAACCAAACAAAGAAATAAATCAAGCTCGTTTATGGGATGAAGACAAGAAAGAAAGAAAGAAAGAAAGAAAGAAAGAAAGAAAGAAAGAAAGAAAGAAAGAAAGAAAGAAAGAAAGAAAGTCATTGCTTTACTTTCTTTTTCCTCCAATGGGAAAAATACTGCTTTTTATTATACAGAACAACTTCACCCACATCCACACCCACACACTTTTACTTTTTTGCTTTTAAAAGAGTTTGCCTCCCTTTTAAGGAAAAGATTGCTTTGTACTTCTATGCAATGAGATACATGAAACTCAGTTTCTGAATTGTAACTGTGTGAGTTTTCCTTCTCTACATAAATACAAGCACATGTTTATATTGCTAAATGTGTGCACTCACACATGCCCATGCACATATCCATACTTTGCACACTAGATCTTAAAAATGTTTCCAAGTTCAAATAACTTTTCTGTGGAATTAGAGTTTACATTTTTCGGTAATATCAGAATAATGTGCATCAAACAGAGTATTGCTTTCATTCATAAATAGGTAGCCATTCACTTATACATTTTAAAAAGTTAATATACATGTGTATTCAAAGCAAGTAATTTCAGAAAAACAAAATAACACAATTTTTTTTTGTTCTGATATGGAAATGAACATTTCACTATGTCAGAAATGCCAAATATAAATACAAATGTTCCTCTCTGTTAATGTGAAATGTCCAAAATGCCAAAGGAATAAGTTGGTCACTATTACAAAAGGGTTAAATTGTTATCTGCTTCCCCGAATCCCATGATCCTACCTGTTTCTTTTGTCTCCGCCTCCCATATATAAGTGCATGTATCCTCTGTTCCTCCTTCAGACCATGTGCTCTAGAAAAACAAAAGAGAAACATAGTTATGGTCACTGTTACTGATTTAATAAAGAAAACAAATGTTTGAACTGTTCAACCAAGGTATCCTGTGAGACTTTTGGGTTGGATCCATCTGTATCACTCTCAAATGACAGTACACTTTGAGAAGGTAAAGGACATGTGTGTTGTTTCTGAATATATTCAGATGAAATTCAGATGATAAAAAGAATTTCCCTGCACAGTATTTCTACTAGATAAAGCTGCATTTTCTTAAAATGTATTTCACCCACCCAACTTTAAAATATCCAATATCCAAAGTTTCATAGCCACAATGAAATCCATTGCGCTGTTATTCAGAATAAAACTTCCAAAAATCTAGTTTATTTGTTTTCTGGGCTTAAACAGTGCTTCTCTGCCCATAATTGCAGCCACAATTCATCGATTTGTTTACAAGATTAAAAGATAAATAAAAACAATATAATTTCAATGTATAACTTTATTAGAAGTTTTAAAAAATAAAGCTATGCAAACTAATATGCAGCAAGAAAAATAAATAAAGAAAAAGTTAAAAGTACAGGAAAGAAAGAAAAAGTAAAAGAAAAAATGGGAAAAAATGGAAATGATAGAAGTAGCTTCCAATCTTTTTTATTGCAGTTACAAGCTCAATTATAAATTTACCTCTTTCTTTAAAGTTACATCAAGTTTATTTTTTTCTGTTTTATACTAAGGGGTTTCTAGTCATCAAGAAATGTACATATTATCTTTTCTCTAATTAAAGAAGTCAATTCAGTCATCTCAGCAAATTTTCAGCAACCATTTCTCCATTGTAGTTATTGCCAAATCGTTCCATCCCTGTCCATACAATCATTTTACTGCAGTTGTCATACACAAACCAAGGCTGCATGACTTTTTTCCAGGTGTTTCTCCATCAGTTTCCCTGCTTCTCTCTGTTCTGTAAAAAGTCCAGTAAAGGTGTTTTCAGGCACAATCTGGATGTATAATCTATTCCATATTCTTAAAATGGCACTGCTGACATTGATTTTTGAAGTCTACATTAACTTTAACTTCACCATGCCATAGTTAACCATGCAACAGAAATCCCAGTTCATGCTCTTCTAATTATTACATTCTCTTATTTCTTGGCAACATCCATTTTTTAACTACAATTCACCTTTAAATTGAAAGGACAGGATTGCTCTAATACTATATTTTTAAAATGCAAATAATTGTAACAGTAATTCTGTTCCAGGCAAAAAGGATTTTTCTTAGCTTCATATGCTATAAGGGGTTTATTAGTCAGGGTCCTCTTACACCTAGTTAGCATTAGTCATTCAAGGTCAGTCTCAGAATGAGAAGATTATGTGTACAGAAAAACATTCAAGTCTTCAATCACTTGACAGAGATGCCCCAATCAAATTCTGCCTACTGTGAGGTGAGGCAAAGCTTGTCTAGCATGTTATATTAAAGCCAGGGGTTTAAACTGCAATACAATATGCTTCAGAACCTGAATTTGCACCAACTGATTTCCTTATTTCTCTGTCTTGTTCAGCTTGCAAAGTCCCTTCTCCTTTTAACTCTGCTCTATTGAATTTCCTGAATCTTCACATTATACAATGAGCCATAAACTAATCATACAGGATGGCTTCAGACACCCATTATTCATTCATCAATGTGTCACGCAAACATAATTTTTCTTCCTCATACCCACCTCAACTTGACTTGTCTCAGAAGATTGTTGTGCAGTCAATATAAGAAGAACATGAATTCCCCTGCTTTGTTAAACAGGATAAGAAGTGTGAAGTTATTTAATAAAGAGTTTTATTATTCATGTCTTCCCTGGTGGGGATAAACCTTTACAAATGAACAGAACAATATTTTTACATAACCATCCATTTGGTTGTATATTAAAAGAGAAAAATGAAATGATAGTGGTTGGAGCAAGCCTTCCTTATTCTGGCATCTTCTAAATATACTGCATTAATTTAGCATTATTATATGGAATCTGTTGATTATAATTCCATTCTTGAACTAGGCACTATGATGAGGCATGTCTTCATTTCAAACTATAATGTAACTGCCTTTTAGGAATATGCAAAACATGCCCTTTTGTAAAATTCCTGAATATATTATTTTTTTATCATGATCATGCTAACCCAAATATTCCCAGGTAATCCAGCAGCTCTCTAAGGGTAAACCTTCTGGCATCAGAAGTGTTTTATACCACTATTTCTGAAACATTGTTACAGAGCAAAAATGGAACATTCCAGAGTTTTGGAATCATTCCCTTAAAAATATGTTGTGTACATGATTTCTTGCTTCAAAAACTATAAGTGTCCATATAAGTTCTCTAAATAAATAAAACAAATTCTGAATGTAGAAAAAGGACTAATGAATGGAGCTTTACGAAAGAAGATCTGAATTTGAAATAAAAAATAATTTTCTGACTCAGAACTATGAAGCAGCGTGCCTTCAGGAATTGTGGGTGCTTCATCACTAGAAGTTTCCAAGCAAAGCTTGGACAGTGAAATGGCTACTCTGTTCTGAAGATTTCTGCCTTGGGCAGGGGGGTTGGATGAGAAGACCTCCAAGGCACCTTGAAACCTACAAGTCTTCGTTAAATTTTGTATGCAGCTGGATGTGACTCAACAAGAACCTAAAATACTATTTTATAATCAATAGAATGCTCAGAAAATGAGTGATAAAATAGTGACTTGAAGAAGCTTATATAGCAGGTATTCTCATATTCCTTAGAATTACAAGCCATTGCATTTATGACACAGTTTCTTCAAGGTTTATCATATGTTATCTGTTGATTCACACTTGAATACTAAATGGTGAACTGAAGTCTATTTAATATTCTATTGAGGAGAAATTAAGTCCTCTACTTATAATTTTCAAGTGACTAGACTATTTGCTTGACAAAAGCATTCATTGTTTTCATTAACCAAGCATCTTGGTTGATCTTCCAACCATTCTATTCATACGTGTGATTAAAAATCTTTTCTAAAATGGCATACTTTTATATGTGTTTAACATTCATAAACCTGTGGTATCTGAAAGATGGGTGACAGTGTTAACAGAAGGTGACTATAAAAGCTTTGTAACATCTGCAAGAAAATATCTTGTCCAAACATATATTTTGTAGACACTGAGAATACTTTATATTTACTAGAATAAATAGAGAGTTATAACTCAGTTATATCCATGCTCATTGGGCTTCTTAGAATGCCCCTTTCTTGTTGATGAATGATCAGGAAAATAAAATGCCACATGGGTTTTAAAAGAATAAAAGACTGTATTCATTCATTCTACAGACATAAGTGTTCTTGAAATGACTTTTCCATACCTGTGGAGGTTTGTTACAGCCCAGTCTTTACCCAAAGAAATAAACGGAGCAATAGTAGGACAACTTCTATGAGGGCCACTTTTAAAGAAACATAGCCAAAGGCATTTAAAAAGTCACACTGGCCAGTACAACCATGTATCATATAGCATTTTTAAAAGACAGAATTTCAATCACATGGTTGCAGGCATTAGTTTGACTGTTTGAATTGAATTGAATTGAATTGAATTGAATTGAATTGAATTGAACTTTATTGTCACTGTGGTTAATACAATCAGGATACTCCCTCTGAGTACACCAAGTGAAATTTTGATGATTCCTCCACAATGAACATTAATATAAAAACATTTAAAACAGCACAATAGCACAAGTCTCATTAAAATCAACAGTTTCTTCAACTAAGTCCATTTGGAAAGACCCAATAGAAGAAGTCCACTTTAAAGTTTATCATATTTATGCAGAAGGGAATAAAGCTGTTTCTAAATCTAGACGTTTTACAGCAAGCACTGCAGAGCCTCCTGCCAGAGGGCAGCAAAGTGAACAAATGGTGGTTAGGATGGGTGTCATGAACAATCGTCCGGATCCTTCTCAAGTACCACACCTCTGCGTTGTCTTGGATGGGGTGAGTGGGCTCCCTATGATTCTTTCAGCTTTTCT
>JANHFR010006229.1:69255-79858 GCA_032468015.1 Mimophis mahfalensis | reverse complement strand
GTTTTAGATTTGTAAGTCGAAAAATTTGTAAGCATGCGGCCACTTTTTCCATTTGTAAGTTGAAAAATTTGTATGTCAAGTAGTTCGTAGGTAGAGGGACCACTGTATATGATTTTTTATTCATTTGTCTACTACATTGGGAGATATTCAAAATCTGAACTGAGTTTCAGTTTTTTAAAATGATTTGTAGAGTCCCACTTTTGATCTTCTTAATATCAACATGAGTTCAGACAATTCTTTACAAGAGTAAGATTTTTTTCAGTTCCCAATATACAATATCACTTTTATGCTAATGACATATTTTTGAATTCAACTGTATTTCTGCTTCATTTATTATTAAATTAATTCAGCGGTAGATTTATTAGCAATTTGTTGATAAGCTTTGGAGACACATCTCTGAGTATTAAATTATTTCACCAACCATTAACTGCTCCTGCTTGCTAATTAATATTTTTGAATTGTGAATACCAATCTAAATCATGGTATTCCCACTTTCTAATCTGAATGAGTGACATCTTCTATCCCAAGAGACATGGAAAAGGTTGTTCTAAAGGTTGATAAAAATTGTGATTTATTTTCACTGGGGTAAACATAATTTTTGCAGAGTTCATGTTATGTATGTAGTAATGTCTTTACAATCAACAATTATTTTGCCCATTGAAAGTTGAATAGCTTTCCTTCCAAAACTGTGTGTTGGTCTGTGGGTAGTTTCACACTTATACTACAGACACATATTTCTAGGTTAGAAAAAACCAATCCTTACTTGTTCAGTTCCTTGTTTCTGTCTTAATATTTACATCTAAGACAGCAAATTCTTTTCAAGGAATAGTCCAGAGAAAATTTCAATGTAAGTAACATGGTATCTGGATGATCCCTATGTTAGCTGCACCTTAGTAAATCTAAGTGGCAGCTGACCATTTTTAAATTGCCTCCCTCCTTGACAACTGCAGTCTGCAGCCTCTGAGAGTTGTTTCTTGAAATAAATGACCAAACTCTTATAATCCAAGAATACCAAACTGTAATTTAATGACTACTCTATGGCCACCATGCTTGAACAACTTTTCCCCATCGCTTTACAGATGGTAATAGCTAGAGGGGGAAATTTCAGGGAAATTGCAAAACAAAATAGTTATAGTTTTAGACTGAGACATCAAACTGACTGATTGGATTCACATTCCATCCTTCTGTTTATGCAAGGCTGTTTATAACATTCAAAATAAAAATAGTTAATTATATTTGTAATAGGTTTAGCGTAAAACAGCTCATTTCACCTGAAAGGGTCTTCTACATTCTGGGTCTGACATCACTCTTCCCAATTCATATCCCTATTCTTTCTTAAGAGAAAGAAAATGGAAGCAGAAGTGGTTTAACACAAAATCCCTTTTGAAGGCAGAACATCCTTTCAAGATGACCTTTAGTTGAATGAGAGCTGTGATTGGCTAATATCAAAGGCCTGAAGACACACCCCAAATTATTCCTACATCACCAACGGTAATTTCAGAAGGGCTTTCTGCATCCTATTGAAAGTCCCATTCTAAAGAAAGCTCATAGCTAACTGACATGCTTTGTATTTATAGGCAAAGATCCTAAGATCAGTCCTTGTAAGGATCTCAAAGAGCAATGACCTCTGTCTAAAACCTTGAAGAACTAGTGCCAAACTGATTTAATACAAGGCAATTCCTCTGAGATTTGCTAGAAGTATATCTGACCATTCTGTCATTAAAAATATGAGGTTTAGTGGTGAAAAATAAAACATAGCTCACCAAGAACACTTAATAGGTATCATGCATTAGTAATAGAAAAATAGATTCAGATTTTAGATTAAATATGCAAAACTTAAGGAATAAGCAAGTATCTTAGGTCTATTAAATGCCATTCTTATTATTACTCATCTATTCAACTTTCCACTCCAGTTTGTAATTCCTGCCTTTCTTTCATTTCAATTATAATTATTGCATTGGCTGTGGAAAATGGGAGAACTGCGAAATATTCTAGACTCTTGTTCTTCAGGTTATTCTATTTTATGAGAGTATCTGAAACTTTCATTGTAAAATGTAATCCTGTATTTAGAATCAGAATTGATATTTTGAGCACTTCATGATTATATACCTCCTAGTTTATGTAACTCTATTTATTGCCAGTTTCTACAAGCAACTAAATAACAGAAGTTTTTAAAAAATAGATTGTGGCTTTTGCCAATTGGTTTATAAGGAAGACTGTTATTTTGTTGACTTCGCTTCTATCATTGCCCATGTTTTTTGGTTCACTGACACAATTTTACATAATTGTTACCAAAATTATCATTAATATTATAAAAAAATGTTAGGTGCATCTTCCAATGTTTTTCCCTAAGTGCTCATATCTTTTCCAGCATGCCTGGGTTGGTGAGTGGGGACTGCACTAAAAGGGCTCATAGGAATGTAAGTTATTCCTATTTGCTAATTATTGGAGCTCTGTAGAATTGGATAATTCACGATCAGGGAACAAAGAAAATTACAATCAATTTTCTTACTTAATACCAGTCAGATGGAATGTTTTATCACTCTTCTGTTTTACAGAAATATCAGTGAAATGAAAGCTGGATGTGTTTAAAGAAAACTGTTTAGAAATCCAATTCTTCAGTGGGTTGCACTTTTTAAAAAAGAAATGCCAACTTACATTTATATTTGGGAAGAAGCAATCACTGTCCACTGGATTTCAGTGGTTAGAAAGCCAAAGTATTTACAGGCACCTTGGCTATGCCAGGGCTCACATTCCTTCTACCTGCCACAGTGAATTCAAACTGGTTTCTGCAAATGCTGTCAAATTCAAAGCCAAGTACGTCCTTCATCCAGAAAACTGCTAATAAGAATATCAGTCAGCAGGTGCCCCTTCCCACCCACTCCCATTGCTTCTACTGCCCAGTAGCCTGCAGATACTTGATATAGCAGAAAAGCTAAAGTGACGGTATATGGTTGTTTGCCTTTCTGTGATGGGGAAGGAATGGCTTTCAGGGCAATCCCCCAGTGGAAAACAAAGGGAGGGAAATATCACCTCCCAAGTGCAGATCATGATGGGAATGAAGAATCCATTCAATATTTTTGAGATGGTGTTGACTTTTCCTTGCTTTTAAATTCTACACATAAAACAAATACAAATTGTAAGAATACTCTGTCCTTCCTGAGTTTTAGTTCATAGAGTGTGACATGTACACAGACATGAAAATGTGTAAGGAGTTCCTAATCAATCTTCAGTTTCTGTCCATTGTAGCCATCATCTGGAATTCGCACACACAAAAGACAACAGCGAATTTGTTTATAACTTCTGCTTCAAGATTGTGGACAAAATTACATCTACACCGTAATGGATATACTGTATGTATATAGGTACCTTACCGCAGTGGTGGGATTCAATACTACTGGTTCTGTGGGCGTGGCTTTGTGGGCATGGCTATGCTGCCAGCCAATCAGAGGTGGTATTTGCCAGCATCGGCCAATCAGAGGTGGTACTTACCAGTTCTACAGAACCGGTCAGAACTGGCTGAATACCACCTCTGCCTTACCTATGTTGCAACATAATAAACACAAAAATTAACTCCAGAGAGTTATGTACACTACTGTATTGCCGCTGCTGCTGTTCTTTCACAATTTAGAAAAATAATATGAACCTTTCTGACTTTGAAAAACAGTGGATATGCTCAGAATCTATGTGAAACAATATGAAGCATTTGCTTCAGCTACCCAATTTCAAAAGGAACATCATGCCATTTTAATTCTTCCAGATTCTGCAGTTCATTCTTTTATATCCATTTTTAGAAATGTTTAGAAATGCCTTGCTGTTTCCCTAGTATAGCCTGGGTCTCCAGCCTTCATACTTTTTAAATCCTCTAAAAACTTCAGTTTCATTTACAAAACTATTTGTTGGAAGATTCTCCTGGATGCATTATATAAATGGTTCAAAATACTTTCTCCCTGAAATAATATTACTATACACTTACTTTACATTAAATGTAAATTTTGGGGCTCTGTTTCAGCGATTTTTCTTTTGACAAATCTATTTTAAGTACTGTGGCCTGTAATATTTGATTAAACATTATGTATCAGTCTCCTTTTTCTAACATTTAATTCATGTTTTTGGGAGGGACGAAAGCAATATTTCCCATATCTGATTCAATGTCCAGCAGCTTTTCCCTATTTGGTGCTGTCCAAATGGAACAATTTTAGAATTTCCTAAAATCCTAAATGGTGAAAGGAATAGTGGAGAATGCACTGCAATTTAACTCCTGCAAAGTTGGTAAAGGCTATTCTACGAGATACTTCAATGCCTCCATTCAATTTTCTAGGATAATTCCAGCTACTGGAATATATAACCTAGAGCTTTTATTCAGCTAATATCTTTGACTTAAAATATACCTGCTCTAATACATTTGGATAGATGAGTGAAGAATACATAGCATCTAGGTAGTTTAGTAGCATGATTAGAACATTGCATAATAAATATTTTTCATATTGGATATACAACCACCTCTAACAAAATATCTGTCAAAACTTGGAAGGTCATATTAGTGATCATGTATTTGTAGAAAAAAATATATTGGTGGATTTTCTTCATATATTTGAGCTTTTTTCTCTCACTAAAAAAGAATGGTGAAATATATTGGGTAATTTACATTTGAATCTTATTCTGCAATGATAAGGGTGTTACAGTGTCATCCAGGTAGCTCTAAAGCAGCATTGGCTTAGTGACTGCAACTGTATAACTACAATTGTTTTGGAATTTCTTTGGTCCATTTTCTCCTCCATGTGATATCAGAGGAATGCATGCAGTCAGTCAAATATAGTTTAATGAAACCTTTGCAAATCCACTGCACCATTCATCTAAATGAATCTCTCCCATGCCTAAATGGAAAATATTGAAGCACAAATATTTTTGTGTTTGGGGGAGATTCTCCAGGGACATGTGCACATATAATGGAAGCTGTGTGAGTAATGAGTGACAGCTTCTTAAAGGTTAATATTTTCTTTAATCTATTTCCATAACAGGAAAAAGAGGGGGAGAATACTATGTTAAGCACAAGGTGTGCTTTGGGGATTAGAAAAACAATCTCTGCTATTACGTATATCTAAGACTACAGGGAACAATATGAATAACACAAACAGAGTTTATTATCTTGCATGAAATATAGAAGAAATACCTTAAATATGTTTCACATTGTTATTTAAAAAAGAGAAATGGAGCTCAGGATTCATTAGATTATTATTATTTTTTGCTTCCTCCTAAAAACTAAAATTGTCCATAATATTGGACTAGCCTCTTTGATTGTCATGTAAAGTAATGAAACCATTAAATGCACAGTATTAAGCAGAGACAAGATGCAATTAGCCAAGAAATTACTCTGATCTCGGTGACATTTTCGAAAAATCATAATACAATATACATGGAAAGACATGATTGGCAGACTAATCCAGTTTTGATGGAATGTAGTCCACATACTGAAAGTAAAGCAGTACATGACCAGATAAAACTCACAGCTGTGGATCCCTGATATGTCCTTACAGCCTTGTCACCCTGGAAATTCCTCAGGTTTAAAAGATGATGAAAGTATCGACCATTAATGACAGGATCATCCCCTACCCTGAAATAAAATGTACTAATCCCTTTTGCTAGGTCTATGAATTCCTAATATAAATTATATAAACTCTAGTAATTCATCTCTGTTAGCACAGTTGTGTTTGGAAATTGTACAGCAGTCTTTGCCCTGTTTGAAATGCCAGATGAAAGGAAGACATGTTCGTTTAAGCTGTGGTATAAAAGTAATTTAACGGAAGGAACAGAATAACTTCTGGATAATGAGCACAAGATATGGAAGGAAATGGAAGGAAATGCTAAAGTTCTAAAGTGGAAGGAAGAAGAGGCTGACTGAAATGGGTGAGGGAGAGAATAGATATATAAAAATAGGGTTAAAACATGGTTTTAGCAGTTAAGGTGATTTAGTGCCAGAGTAAAGAATGCTGTACAGTTTGACTTTAAAGAAAAACACAGAATGGCTGTATATGTCTTACAAATGCTTGGTCTGGAAAGTCCCCCTTATTTAAAAAAAAAAACGATTAAAAGAGTGAATTGCAGATACCTTTGGATGAGGCAAGTGGCAGACAGAGGATACCCCTTAAATATTCATTAGAAATAACATTAGAACAGTTGCCAATTTAACATATCCAATCCTTTGTAATACAGATTGTGCTTACACAGCCTCCTGACTTATAAGGACATCCTACACTGTTGTTGGGATTGGATCCAAATGGATGCTTTCTGAATCTATATGACATACCTTTTCCCTGAAAAGTAGCAAGCAAACATGATGCTTTTTTACACAATCTGTTTAGCTCGGCATTCTCTCTCCGACTTAGAGGGACTCTCCAAGGTCTCAGAATTAGTCCTCTTGCAACCTGGGTCCTTTTAACTGGAAATCTTGAGTACTGATTCTTGCCTGGAAAGACTGCTGTAATGGCATTTTGGAACCATAGAGATTTGCATTCTAAGCAGCTGGGCATCCCTCCATGAACAGCCTCTTCACAAGTTCACATATGAGCCAAGAGTCTGAAACCATCTGTAACCTAGCGTCTTTCAATAAATCTTGGTAAAGAAATTGTAGAAGAATCTTACTGTGGAGATGGGAGAGGCAAGAACCTGAATTCTACCCAAGGCTTGGGTATTTCCTGTAGGTAGGGTAGTTAAATATCATTTCCAGTCTGGAAAAAAAAATAGGGAAAAATGTGTGGTTTAATGCAACTTCACATACACAATTCACAATTATAGCAATAGCAATATAGCAATAGCATTTGATTTATATACAGCTTATCAGGGCTTTCAACCCTCCCTAAGCAGTTTACAGAGTCAGCATACTGCCCCCAACAATCTGGGTCCTCATTTTACCCACTATTACATGCCACAATTACCTTATGAAAGAAAAAAGAGATCCAGAGATATTCCTGATATTCTCAGGTCTGTGCCTAGAATATTTGTGGATCTGTGTCAAGTTCATTGTAAAAGTTACTCCTGTTGTTGTTTTGTGTGGGTGGCTATTCTTTTATTTTTTTTAAAAAATAAATTTTTAAGTTGTATATTTGAAATGTTGTATGTTGGCCAAGTTTTCTTGAAAATCAAAAACGTAAGGAAAAGTAGAGTGGAACAGAACAGAACAGAACAGAACAGAATAGAATGAAGTGAAACAGGACAGGCAGGGCCAGGCAGAATAGTTTAGGACAGGACAAAACATTGTGTAAAAATAATATATGTTAAATAGCACGAGGCTTTTATGTGCAGTAGAATAATGAGTTATGGAGTTAAAATGTTAACACAAGTAATTCTCATTTAACAACTACTAGCTCACTGACTATTTGACATTACAACCGTGCTGAACAAGTGGTACTTATGACTGGTCCTTGATATTCTAGCCATCCCAGTACCCCTATGATCAAGTGATTGCCAACTGGTGCTTAGCAATCAGCTGGCACTTGGTTGTATGCCCACAGTCATGTGATCACCATTTGCAAGCTTCCTTATCAGCTTCCCACAAGCAAAGTCAATAGAAAAGCCTGCAGAAATGTGTCAAGTCATTTCAGTAAGTGTTTGCAGAGTGGTGCAGGGCCTAGAGGTAGACCTCTCACCTCACAATCAAGAAGCTGTGAGTTTAATTCTAGGTAGAGGCCAATTTTTCCCTTTCTGGGCATAATGGGAATATATCTGCTGAATATAACTCCGCATTGGTAATAGGAAAGGCATCCAGCCAATAAAAATTCAGTTCCATAGACTCCATCCTCCAAGGGATTATGGAGTCATTAAATGATGGTGATGATAGCTACCGCTAGCCTTGCCATGCTTGCACTCGCACTATACCTCACTGGCTACCTGCACACCATGCCACACCATTTATTACCAGCCTGCTGGTCTGCTTGTAAACCACTTAGGTCTTGCTTAAAAACTTGTGATCCTTGCTTAGTGATGGCAACAGGAGTACCAGGGTTGCCATTGCTAAATGATGTGCTCACGTGTCATCATGCTTTACAAGTGCCATCACTTAGCAATGAAAATACTTACTCCCTCAACAGTTGATGAAATTTGATAACTTTAAATGTGGGTAGACACATATTTCTAGCCTGTCAAGAGTCTATCCAACATATTCCCTGCTTTTTCTCTCATCTTCTGCTTTTGAGGGATGGTCCAAGATTCAGTCCCATTATACCACTGCCATTCTCTTCTTCTTTCTTTCCCTCATGCACACACACAGAATTGAAGTTCAATATGATTTCGTGCTTTATGAAACTGAATACTTTATACTTTAATACTTTATGAAACTGAAGAAGAAAATTTCAGTTGCTTGATATTTGATTCAAGAAAAAAGATTCTTTAGAGTTTCTTTGGCTTAAAATTATTATAGTGAGATCAAAAGCTGGAAGAACAACAAGTTTTCACAACATGGGCCTAGAAACATACTATATATGCTCCAGATTTCAGCAGTCTGAAAATCTTCAAACTTCTGCCAGAAATCAGAGACAAATCACAGTAAATTTCATGCTGTTCCATAATCACTTCTATGAAATTTGGAGGGAACTAAATTATATTCTTTATGGCTGCATTAGCTAAGAGATGGATTAAAAAACAGGAATGGTGCATTTGACAAGCCAGTTTAATATTTAATCATTTTATAGCACGTTAAACTTTAAACAAAGGGTTTCAAATATTTCATCTCCTTCACGCTTACCATATCCCATAAGAATGTAAGAATAGCCATTCTAGAACAGCAAAAGCCTGTCCTAGTTCGGCAGTTTGTTTCTCACAACCAGATGCTTCTGGGTTGCTGAAAAGCAAGAGATGGATCTATATTCCTCTATCACCATTGCTGTCCTGAATGCTGCCCCAGATCTTCAGGTTAGCATTAAATATGGACCAATCGCCTTTGTCAGAATTATTTTCCATTTCCAAAATAATTCATAACATTGCGAAGCCAATATCATATGCCATTCAGGTACACCTTAACTTACAAGTTTTCATTTAATGTTGGTTCAAAATTGTAACAGCTTCAGAAAAAGCGACTGATGACTCTATTTTGCACTTATGATTGGTGCAGCATCCCCGTGATGACATAATTGCAATTTGGATGCTTGGCAACCAGCTCACATTTATGACACATTTGTAGCATCTTGCAGCCCCCTGATTGCAATTTGCAACTTTCCTAGACATTTTCTGGAAAAAAATAATCAATTGGGAAAGCTGGATTCACTTAATGACCACAGGATTTGCTTAACAACCATGATAAAAAATCATTATACAATTGATTTGGACACATGATGATTCAACTTCTGAACATACAGACTTATGATGGAAATTCTGAACCCAATTGTGGTCATAAATTGAGGATTACCTATATTATATACAAAATTATATTTAATGTATTCATGGATGAACTCATTCTCAACTACTATGGACACTTGTTTTCAGTGAACATAACTGCCATGGACATTAGGTTCCAGGGTTTGGAAGGGTGGCAATCATTTTAATATTTGTAAAAAAAAGTTATTCAAAATGCATTATCAATTAGTAAGCTTAACTACATATATATGATGCAGCATTGAGCATTATATGGTCAAAGCCTATCTTATTTAAGTGTGTTTTTAGCAGTCTTCTTCAAGATATCAGGTTAAGCTACACCTTAGTCCATACCCCAAATGTGGCATTCACTATACAATATTATAAGCTGAAACTCACACCTATAGTATTAAACCATAGCATAATCATTGTCAGGAACAACATAAACATTATCCCTCTTTCTCTTTCAGTCTCTTTACAGCAGTGGTTCTCAACCTATGGGTCGGGACCCCTTTGGGGGGTCGAACGACCCTTTCACAGGGGTCGCCTAAGACCATCGGAAAACACATATTTCAATACAAATACAGGTATATGTGAAAATAATTTTATGGTTGGGGGTCACCACAGCATGGAGAACTGTATTAAAGGGTCGCAGCATTAGGAAGGTTGAGAACTACTGCTTTACAGCATTGTCATACTGACACAAATTACATGCATTATATGATTTAGAGACCATGGATAAAAATGTAACACTGGCTCTTCTTGGTTGCTATAGTAGGCCTGAACATCTACATTACAGTACAGACAAAACTTCAGAAATAAACTTCCTTCCACATTTTAACTGTTCTTGATATATGATGAGAACCTGTCAAATGAGCTAAGGATGCTTTGTGCTTCTCAAAAGGCTTTTAATATCAAACAAGACCATCAAATCTTAAGGAATAGGGGAAAAAAACTGGTTTCAAATGTAAGGAAATGCCTCACCTTTCCATGAATTATTTCTTTCACAACAGTGAAATCTCCTCAGGCAAAGGGCAGCCAACCTATTTCACATACAAAATGAGATCTTCTTGCTTCCTTAAATTCTCCCTTAAAATAAACTATTATTGTGATATCTTCCAGCAATTCTGCTGGAAACATTATGAGGCAAGATCATCTCTTTGAA
The DNA here is from genome assembly GCA_032468015.1 of Mimophis mahfalensis. NCBI lineage: Eukaryota > Metazoa > Chordata > Lepidosauria > Squamata > Mimophis > Mimophis mahfalensis. Next base: position 69,348 of record JANHFR010006229.1, on the reverse strand, counting down.
AAAAAATTCAAAACAAACTCAACATCATGCATGTTTAATCTAAACAAACTCCACTATGTGTGTGTGTGTGTGTGTGTGTGTGTGTGTGTGTGT
>JANHFR010006229.1:41504-52890 GCA_032468015.1 Mimophis mahfalensis | reverse complement strand
CTTCAGGCTCATGTGTGGAAGGCTGTTGCAGCTGTTTCTGTTTTAAATTTGGTGCTGGCAGCGTGCTCTGCTTAAATGGGGTTTTTCTTTCCTTTCCTTTCCTTTTCTTTTTTCTTCATCCTGATTGGTTGGGGTTCTTAGTCTGAGTTTATTGGTCTTGGAGTTAGCTGTGTTCTGCTTGATTGGTGCTTCTGTCTGTTTTTTAGCATTCCTTTGCCTTGATTGGCTGCAACATTGTATTTTGTGTATTGGGGCTTTGAGAGTGGCTTGGCTTCAAGTGAATGCCCGACTGTCATTTACTAGATGGCTAGGTTTCATCTGTGTGGCTGGGTGGGGTGTGCCTTGACTGGAGTTCTTAGGGGGGTGTCTGTTTGGGCCCAGCTGCTTGTTTGGCTTGTGATGTGGAGATTTTCCTGTCTGTGAGTGCAGGCCTCCAGATACTTGACAGTCTTGTGGAGTCATCTCTTTTATTCATGCTGCCTGGGCATTTTTCTATGGCCTCTCTGATGATTCTGTTGCTGGGGTTTTCTATTATGGCTAGGGTTTTGGTGCCATTGAAGGTGATGTTATGACCTGTGGCTTTCATGTGCTGGACTAATAAGGATGTGCGTTCCAGCTTCTTTACTGCATTTTTGTGTTCATCAAGGCGGGCACTTATTCTTCTGTTGGACTGTCTGATGTATGTGGCAGGGCAGGATGTGCAGGGGACTTCATATATGCCTTGGTTTTCCAGGTCAGTTTTGTCTTTGGGGTTTCTTAGAATGGCTGCTATTTTTCTGTCTTTTTTGAAGGCAGTCTTGATGTGGTGCCTGCATAGTATCTTACTGATTTTGTCTGTTGTGCCTCTTATGTAGGGCAGGACAGCTGTTCCCTAGGTCTGTTCATCTTCTAGGTCTTTATTGTGTCTCCATGTGTCTTTGTGGATCAGCCAACAGGGAGCTGCAGCAGAGGGCCGAAAGAGATGCATGTGGCTCCAGAGTCACAGTTCGCACACCCCTGATCTACAGTCAGGTTGGCACTCCTTTTTATGGTAGAGTGCAAGCAAGGTCCAAAGATATTTCAAGAGACACACTATAAGAAATGCTTTATTAAGGAGTTGGGAGACAGTGAGAGATCAGCATTATTTAAAAATACCAATATAGTTGTCAGTAATAGAAGCAATAGTACATCCTAATTTTATAAACATGGATAGTAATCTAAGATATAAAGATATAATAAATGAAAAGGGGGAGCTTAAAACCAAACAGGAACAAGAAATACAACAAATGACGTTATCATGGTACACGCAGCTGCAATTACAACTGAGGTATGCTAAAGATACAAAAATGTATGGATTTTACGATAGGATGATTAAATTGGATGAGATTTTAACAGGGAAAGATGAAAAATTGATTTTAAAACTGTATGATCACTTGCTACAACACAAATTGGTGGAGGAGTCAGTGAAAGTAACTATGATAGGATGGGTCAAGAGTTTTGGTTACTCAGTAGAATTGAAAGACTGGAAGAAACTATGGGTGAGAAAGTATAAGTTAATAATTTCAATGGCATATAAGGGAAACCTATACAAGATGTTTTACAGATGGTATATGGCCCCTTAAAAGATAGCAAAAATCTCCAAAGATAAATCCGCTAAATGTTGGAAGTGTTGCTAGACACCAGGTTTGTACTACCACATGTGGTGGATGTGTGCAGAGGCCAAAAGCTATTGGTATGCACCTGGCTAGAGAAAATGACAGTGCAATATGTGGAGTGGAAACCAGAAATATTTCTATTGGGAATTTTGCCTGATTCATACAGTAGGGAAGATGCATACTTAATTATTTATGTGCTGACTGCTGCGCAAATTGTATTTGCCCCAAACTGAAAAAGTCACATAATACCTTCAGAGGAGGAAATTATAAAGAAAATCTTAGATTGCACAGAGACGAATCGGTTGACTTTGGCTATTAAAGAAAAAGATGAATCGAATTACTATAAAGTATGGGAAGCTTTTTACTTTTGGCTAGAGGCTAGATACAAAGGAGATAGAATTAAGCTAGGTGGATTTATGTATTACGTACTAACTATATATGAAATCCGATAAAATTGTGAATGACTATCATGTATAATGTGTACTTGAAAAGATGTAATAGTTAAACAAGGGCTATTGGTTAATATTAGAGTCAGAAAAACGATAGATACTGATATAGTAGGTAAAAGATATTAATATTTAGCATGTGATTAACTTGCAAATTATTATATATAATAATATTGATACTAATATTGGATGTGAAGAAGGGAGTAAGATATATTAGAAATATTTAATATGTAACCACCTGAGTGTAAGGGAAAGACAAAGATGAAAAAAATGTTATGGAAATATGCAAAAGACTATGGAAACCGGAGGATGCACACTTTCTATGAAAGAAGTTTTATATTATATAAAATAAAAAACATTTTAAAAAACAACTAAATAAAAGTAAAATGGCTTAAAATGTAGAGCAATTCATCAAACCAAGTGATTAGTTCACCAGACAAAGAATTGAACATATGTTCTCAAGTAAAAGCAAGAAAGAAAAATTTGTGAAGTATATTTTTTTTAAAAAAGTATACATACTACAGGTCTAGAAGAAAACAATCAGAAGAACAAAATTGCTCACAGACAGATAAAAAAAACCAGTTTCATAGAAAATTTTGTTCCCAGAATATATCTATTGAGTTCTGTAGAAATTCAGAGTCTGGCTGATAAGCACATAAACATCTTTTAGACTCTGTGATAACAAAGTACATGAATGTTGCAGTACTGATGTCAATTTTCTGGTTGTCTGTTTATTTTCATTTGCCATATCGATCTGAATTTCCAATATATCCTATGTGTTAATAGAATTATAGCCCCATTAGAAATAAATATAAAGAGCTTTCCAGATGTCCCATTTGTTTCTCCTCAAATCACAAGTAAGATTTGTTTATTTTTTAAAACTCCATCAGGAAAATCTATCAGCAGCACAAATCAAACAGAAAAGTTCTGTGGCACTGAAGTATTCACTAAAGTATTTAAGGGCCTATTGTGCTAAGTGGAATTTGTATGGAATATAAAATCAGAAAGGCCTATTTCTGGCAATATATGCTGCCTTATATACATATAGTTAAAAAGCAAGAGTCACTTTAGTCATTAAAAAAAAAAGTGATGATTAGAAGGAACAAAAATGACTTTCCAAGAAACATACCGGTAGTTGTATTTTTATATACAACTATATCGCTGGTATTTTCATCTGATACATTTTTTCTTCATCATTTTCTTTATAATTGTATTGCTTTATTTAAAAAAAAAAACCTAAACATTTAAATGGTATTTGGTAACTTTGATTTGACCTAAGAAAAGGACTGCCTTCTTGTGGATTGTTTAGTTTGCTGTAACACTTTTCAAAGCTATCAGAATCACAGTGTTTCTCAAAGTTGGCAACTTTAAGATGTAAGGACTTCAACTCCCAGAAAGGCTGGGAATTCTGGGAACTGAAGTCTACACAATTTAAAGTTTAAAAAACAATGAAACAAACTTTTGCATTAGTAAAAACTATAAGACATTTAAAAAATGAGGTGTTTGAAAACAGTCCATTTGAAACTGACAACGTTCATCTATGACCACTTAGTAATTTTAAAAAACTGCAGATGCTATAAACCTTTTTTCAGAAGATATTCTGTATAGAAGCCTACATACGCATTTCACTATGTCCTGTGGTATGCAGTGCAAGGAGAAAAAATGAGTAAGAACCAGCAAACCATAAAAATTAAAGACGTGTATTAATGAGAAGAGAAATTAGTTTAGAAGCCAACATTTGTTTACACCAATTCCATTTATTTTACCTCTCCACAGTTTTCAGTTGTTGAAAAGTAGCCTTGTTTCCACCATTTTCATGTATCACTTTATACAGTTTTTACTCTTTAGAAGTTACTTTGCTTTACTAAAAATATCATTGTTTGCTTCTGTTCTTATAAATACTTGTCTTTGTTCAAACACTGTTTCTCAAACTTTTTGGGTGCACTGAGCCTGAAGGAGGGAAAAAAGAAGTCTTGCCCCACAAATTGCCCTAGATTAGGTGTCTCCAAACTCTTCTCCTTCCAAGCTGGCTCAGGAATTCTGGGGGTTGAAGTCCATGAGTCATAAAAGAGCCAAGGTTCCCTAGCCCTGCTCTAGTTCATTAATTCCTTCTTGAATTTTCAGATTGTTCATTGACTGCCATAGATTCATTATATGAAATTAATGTAATAAATATCACTTTAACTAATAGTATTGCAAATCATAGTTATAGCAATAAAATAGTAACAATAATGGCATAAATCAGCTGTATGGTACCAGTAATTATCAGCACAGTGGGTACCATATGAAAAGATCTTGGACAGCACTCAGAAAATCTGCACGTTCACAAAATTTCCATCTGTCAATTGCAAAAGCCTATACAGCTTAGATTCACACATACATTGCAACGTCCTAGGTTCTTGGGAAGAACTTGATGTGTATAAAGATCAACACAGCTGGCAACTGGCAACTGTGACTTCACATTGTTGTGAACAGATGTTAGCCATTTATTGTCTCTTGGATGGTGGGGGCAATACTGACCATTCAAGAGAACCCAGTCCTGGAGCAAGGAAATTGCTAGGATTGCATGACATAGCTGGAGACCAACATTCATTATTTTTGCAGATGAATATGGAGTAACAATCCTAAGGTTCAAAGTTATAATTGCAAAAACATTGTGTTTTTTTTTATCTTCCCCCCAGCCACACTATTGCAAACTAAAGACAAGATGGAAATGGACAATCATACATGCTTTAAGAGCAAAAGACTGCATAACTTTCCTTTCCACTAATGCTCCAATAACATTTCTCAAAGTCTGTCTCACTTCTTACACCCCAACCACGAAAGCAAAGCAAATGGCTATAGTAACAATCTGGGAAGGAAGTGAAGTTCCACGACCCCCTGCCACATATGCTTTTAGCTCTTAAGCAAAGATTTTCTCTGTCTCCACCCACCCCCAATTATTATGACATTTAAAATCTTCTAAACCAGCTGCTTCCCTATTCACTGTAAATATATATGAACAGAGACATTCTGTGCTAAGGTACTGAAAATAGCCTTGGGAGTCAGAGGTGATAAAGTGTTTAAGTAAAATGGGTTCTCTTTTTGTACATTTATTGTTGTTGAAGTTGCCTGCCTGAGTCAAGCTCAAAGTGTTAAACCTCACATTTCAATTGTAAAAAGCTCCCAATATGTTTTCCCCCTGTTGTTCCTATCAGTCTTCTTTCTGAAGTCCTTCAGTCTAATTGATTTCATTTCCCATTATTTCACTCGCCTTGCCCCTTGTCACATCCCTGAGTGAAGGAATAATGTCATTTTACCAACAGATGGTGATGTTTATTTTAGTGTTAGTGACAGACATCTTGCTAGGCTTTTTTACAAGGGAAGTGGGTGAGAAGGAAATATTGAGTTACAACAGGCTGGGCTCCCCAGCAGCAGAGAGCTAAGAGCAGGTCTGTCCTTGATCCCACCACCATCGCTGGACCTCCTGGGTTGCACACGTGTTGATGAGGAGGAGGGCGTCTGTCCCTGCTCACATTCTCTGAACAGAAGGAAAGGTGCGAAAGAACATTAGAAATAGCAGGAACGTACCTCTTGGGTGAAAAAAATGTGAATTTGGCACCTAAGTGTTAAAAATATGACAGAGGCAGCTCTGCAACAATTACAAGAGAAGCAAAAGAATTCGGTTACCTACCATTGAGAAAATCAGAGATAAATTGAGTATTTTAGGAGTCATGATGATGGTGCAGTGGTTAGAATTGGTATTGCGGGCTAATTCTGCTGGCTGCCAGCAGTTCCTTTCCTTCAATCCTGACTGGCTCAAGGTTGACTCACTGCCCATCCTTCCAAGGTCAGTAATTTGGGGCAATATGCTGACTCTGTAAATCGCTTAGAGAGGGCTGTAAAGTGCTATGAAGCAATATATACAGTAAGTGCTATTGCTATTTTGCATTTCTGTTGAAATCACCCTGGTACCATGTCAAGGGTGCCCTATCTCACCTTGATTAGCCTGACATTGGTTGAAGCTGGTACTTCACTACATATTAATTTTATTTATTTATTTTATTTGAATTTTTATACCGCCCTTCTCCCTGGGGACTCAGGGCAGTGTACAGGGCATTAAAAAAACATATAATATAAAAATTAAAACAAAATTTGTATGCAAAGTCTGGTAATAAACAGAACATCCTGGGTGCCTATGGACATTTCAGAGGAAGATAAACAGTTTGATATTGATACCCAGCTTTCCTACTGATATTGCTCTCTAAGGATTAAATCAACATATCCCTACTAGAGAACTATGCTACACTTTCCAGACTAAGAGCCACACCAGGCTGGCTGTGGGAGGCAGAACTTTAAAGCACCAATCACTGGAACTGAGGCAAAACAGTGCTTATTTCATGAATGAAGGCAAATATACACATTCAGGTGTGAGAGATGTCCCACAACTTTGAACTTTGCCTTCAGCATGAGTCCAAATACTTGGAAGGCTAAACCTCTGGTTCTAGGGACTGACCCAGATTGGATCCTGCAGCGTTTATTTCACTCTGTTTAAGTAAATTCACGCTCAGTCTTTTCTCTTTGTCTCTCAATTAAACTTAACCACTTGGTAAAACTTTTGACAATCTTCTGGAGTATATCTGAGGTTTATGAGGTCATGCAAGCCTCGGCTCTCAGGCTGGCAATCTGATGCCACAGAACAAAGATCCATTCTTGCTGAATCATGGGTTAACTTTGCAGACCAATGTTAAACAACAATCGATCTTTTTGTTTAAAAAATATGGTCAGGCTGACCTCTCTTGTTTGTCAGTGGGTATAATATACTCTTCAAATCTTTTAATAATATTTCAGTATTTCTAGTAACACAGGAGGGGAATGTTTGTATAGTTTAGATCAATAAGTGAAAAATAACATTTAGTAGTAAAACCCTGGGAAATAACTACCCTCAGAATTCCCGCTAGAGCAATGTTTCTCAATTTTGGCAATTTTAAGACGTACAGACTTCAACATTCAAATTCCATACATCTTAAAGTTGCTGAGGTTGGAAAATACTGCACTAGAAAATCCTAAAGACATGGAAGACATAATATTGTCCAAACCCAGCTGCAAAGAATGGAGGCCACTATTAAAATAAAAATACTATTTCCATAAGTTAAAAAAAAGTAGGGAGTCAAAAGTAGATGTCCTCATCACTTACTGTATCTCAAGGTAAGTCAGTGTTTCTCAACCTTCCCAGCATGAAGATATTTGGACTTCAGCTCCCAGAATTCTGGGAGTTCAAATCCACAGATCTTAAAAGTTTTCAAGGTTGAGAAACACTGAGCTAAGCAATGAGGCAGAGTAATCTGCCAGGCAAAAATCTGCAGTCCATTTATTTGCCCTTCTTGCTAAGCATGAATGTGAATGAAACGTATGAATGAAAACTTGGGGGGGGGGGAGGAAGGACGAAAAGAACAATCACTACCTACTCAATACAGAATTAAATAGCTCAGAAAAGAATCAGAAATAAAAATATTGCTTAGCACCCCATTTTTTAAAGATTTTCCAGTACTGTTCCCATTTAGCTGCTTGTAATTTAATATGCCCACATCTTTAGTAAGCATACACAGCAGCCAGTGTCAAGTTGACATGGGCAGAAGGCCAAGTAGTGCCTGTTAAGGAATCCACTTTTTTGGCATTTCTCAGGATCATCAGGCTATTATACCAAACCAAAGGGAATTGACCTTCTCCCCCCACCCCACTTCCCGCCCCAACTACTTCCTTTCATGTCAGCTTTATTGGGAAAGGAAATGTCTATAACAGAAGAAAAACCTCGTATCTGTGTGTCTGACCTGCAATGCCATTTTTTTTTCCTTCTTACAATCCTTTAAAACTACCTTTTCTGCCAAGACAGTCAAATTACCCTTTAGCCTTCGCACTTGTAGGCATATGAAGCTGTTGTAAAAGGAAGGCTCATATATTCATTCTGTCATTATCTTTACCTCCATTTCCATTCTGTTTTTCCTCCTGTTTTTCTCAAATCCTGTGATATGTTGACCTTCAACCCTTTAGAAAAGTGTCTATCTCCTCCTTATTTGAGTGTATGGATGAGGATGTGTGATTCTGCACAAACATGTGCCTAATATATAGATGTACGAAGGCTAAAACATGAATATGGAGTTGCCTTTCCCTACAACAAGTTTGAAATATGTTGCTTCCATTATTTACATGTCCTATTTTTATCCCACTCATTTTCCAAGGAACTTAGAGTTTCATGAGTTCATGATGATTGTATCTTGTTATGAAGTTTATCTCCACCATAAGTCTGGCTGTTTGATTAGGTTGAAAAAAAAGTGACTTCTCTGAGATCCCTCCTGTCACCAACTAGCTGCATGATTCTGTAGAGAATTAAATCAAGACCTCCCTGAAATAAATACCGTGTATTTATTATTACATTACACTAGCTTTAGAAAATAAGCTTGTTAGAGACATTATTGAAGTATTTTTTGCATATAATCTTTCTCCTGCAAATAAAATTAATATACAGAACACAGTTGTTTGTTTAATATACTTTCCCAAAGGGAACTACTGTTTTATTTCAGATTTCCTTAGATTTTAGGGAAGACCTGCATTGAGATATATTCAAAGACCCTGATTAAATTGCATAAAAACACACATTTAAAATAAAGATACGGTGATGTTTGCTGTATTCTTCCTTTTTTTATTCACACACCACACCATGAAGTTTTCTCACCATACTATAACTCAACTGATTTTAGAACATAGAGATACATGTTTTTAATGCAAATCCATAAAATCCAGGGCCAACTATGATTACAGTGGTCAAGCTGTAAAATTCATATTGCTATCCTCCTGCAATGTAGATAATGCCATGCTGTTATTTCAAACACCAGCAAGCTTTGTGTCCTTTAGATGCACACTGTAGTACAGAAGTACTCAAAATTAACTATGCAATAATTTGCTTTACTAAGTACCTAAAATTCAATAATTCTGAACAGATTAAAATCTTCCAGTATTTAGGGGTAGTGTTTTATGCCACCAATAAATGCAACACACATATCGACCATAATTGGGACTGGCAATTCTGTCACTAAGTGACATAGTCATTAAATGACTCATTGGGTAACAGCAACAGATTTACAAGTTCACTTCTCCCATACTCCTTAATTGGGACATCAGATGGCTACAACTTATGATTTTATTGTCATCTTCTCCATTGACTCTGCCTGTCAGAAGCTGACTGGGTAGTGCACATTTGGAGCTCACATGACAGCAGGATTCTGCAAAGTTCATAATTGCATGCCAGTTGCCAAATACCTGAATCTCAATCATGTGACTGTGAAGATGGTTGTACGTGTGAGGTCTAGTCACAGTTGTTTTTTCAATGCTTTTGTGACTTTGAAGGATTGCTAAACAGAGCTATCATTAAGCAATGACTACCTGTACGCTGTCCAAAATCCACAGAAGACTGCAACAGCCCTGAAGTCTTTCTATTACAGGATACCTGCTATGCTAAAATAATGTAATGTAATTTTTGGTTGCAATCTGGGCATAGGTTTAGCTCATAGCTCAATTGGACCATTTAGTTCCTCCTTAGAATGGTATCTAAATTATTTCAGGTGTTCATTTGTTCTTAGTGTTGTGTTGCACCATAAGGCTGGCATGACCAAAATGGAAACTCATATTTACACAAGCATCCTCTCCTATTGGCTAAGTTACTTTTTTTCCCCTTAGGGCTTGACAGTTCTAATTTTAACATTGACCTTGTTTCCTTTGAGGATAGGGTGTTGCATGAGAATCTGAAATGCTATTTTTCTCGACCAATGAAATCCCAAAGATGGGACATGAGCATGTCATAGCAATATTTCAACAGCATACCAGGGACCTGGAAGTCCAATCAGACTGGGCACCATACACAAATGGAATGTGTTCCTATTTATCAATTTTTTTGGCCACCCATCTTACTGCAGGGTAATTTTTGGATGATCTTGGGTAGTCATTTACCTTCATTTTTTTTCAGGCCAGAGAGATATTTTAGCCAAATAATAGTTTTCAAATTCAAAACAACTTCATCCTGGCAAAATTAAATGCCTTTCCAATAGTTGTTTTTGAGGGGAAGTTATGGGGTATCCCATTTATTTTTATTTTTTATTTTATTTATATTTATATTTATATGCTGCCCTTCTCCAAAGACTCAAGGCAGCTTACAGTGCATTTATAGCAATTGCCTTCATCCTTTGTATTGACCTGCTTATTAAAGCGGTGTTTTACAAAGTCAGCTAATTGACTTACAAAGTCAATTTATTGCCCCCAACAATCTGGGTCCTCAGTTTACCTACCTCGCAAGGATGGAAGGCTGAGTCAACCTTGATCCTGGTGGGATTAGAACTCACACTAATTGCAAGCAGCCAGCAGCTGAGAGCAGCTCTCAGCTCAGTGAGCTACCAAGGTTCTTACTTGAACTTTGCCCTATGGTAAAGAGTTCCTTAAACAATAAGCCAAGGTACTATGTTGCTCATATTACAAAGTTGTTAGGCTGCAGCTCATAAATCCTCATTTAGTAAGATTTCCAGGCATGCCACTTGCACCCATTTTATTTACAAAAGTTATTGTAGATCAATGTAATTTTATTTCTGCGAATACAGCTATATTTTGTTTTGCTGTTGGCAAAATATACCATATTTTGACCTCATTGATTTTATGGGGGTTTTTTTTTAATTTACTATCTCAGAATTTGCTTTTTTGTTGTTGTTGTCTTTGGCTCAAAACTAAAAAGTGGTGTAATAAAATTTACTTCTTCTACTACCCCATGCCATCACTCTGCTAAACACATAATTCCCATAGCACTGTCTTATGCCTAAGGATATCTAACCATATAGTACAACTGAATTACTATTGTTCCTTCTCACCTTTCCTATTACCACTCTTATTGGTCTATTATCGCTATCAATTTGTTGGTTGTATCTCATGATTTATCACTTTGTTGTTTGTATACATACTGAGAGTTTATGCATCAGAGACAGATTCCTTGTTTGTCAAATCACACTTGGCCAATAAAGAATATTCTATTCTACTCGATTCGTCACCATGAGGTAAAAAATATGTTGAGACTCTAGGAGTGCAGAGAAGAGCAACAAAGATGATTAGGAGGCTGGAGGATAAAACATATAAAGAACAGTTGCTAGAATTGAGAATGTCTAATAGTTTAATGAAAAGAAGAACTAGTGGTGACATTATAACAGTCTTCTAATATCTCAGGGGTTGCCACAAAGAAGAGGGAGTCAAGCTATTCTCCAAAGCACCTGAGAGCAGGACAAGAAGCAATGG
>JANHFR010006229.1:25552-41404 GCA_032468015.1 Mimophis mahfalensis | reverse complement strand
CCATTCCATTCCATTCCATTCCATTCTACAGTACTTCTATTATATCCAAGAAAACCTGCATGCTTTCCATGCTAAGCATGTCCAGATTCTTTTTAAAACTTCTTTTGATTAGCAGCAATCCAGCCACAAGCACACTTGTACACCATGCAAGAGCAGATATGATAATAGCAAAGGCAAGATAGAAAGAGTATTGTGTACAATAAATATTCAAGACCACTATAAGTTAAGGATAAATGTTTCCTTTAGATCTTCTCATCCTTGATTTTCCTCCCATCAAAATTAGTAGTGGCACAAAAGAAGAAATGTTCAAGCTAGTTTATCTCAAACTTGATCTAGACTTTTGATTGGAAATCCTTCCCGGAAGACAAGCAGAAATAGGATCTTCACCCATGCTCAGATGTCTGGCAAATGCTTTTGTGCAGCTGTACTAAATTATTCACCACCTTCATTAGAAGGTTTCTATATTTAATCCCTTATTTGATGAGTGGCCTAATAGGTTAAAAAGCTGTGGAGCATTGTGTTGTGATGTTTAGACTTGTTTGAACAGGTCATAGACCATGAGGTGGAATGATCACATGGGTGCTATTCAAAGAAGAAAGGTAGTGTTTTACTGTGCTCTATGTTCCAAATGACAATAAATCCACCAATGATACAAAATTGAAATACCTGTTTCAATCACCTTTCTGCATTTAAGCTTGTCGCCTCCACAATTTAGTGACAGAGTAGTTTCAAAATAATAATTAAAAGACAGAAAAATGCAATACGCAGTAAAGAAAATCTCCCTTGCCTAAACGTTCTTTCTAGCTATATAGCTATATAGCAGAACCATTCTTGATGTTTGTGTTTGTGTGCTTGTGTATATATGTATCCACAATAAGTGTAGGGGGAAAATACTATTTAAAAAAACTGAATAAATAAATATGCTCAAATAGCTGCTGTTTTTTTTCATTATGATTTCTACTAGTGCTATGAGTCTTATTATTACATGCATTTTAAAAACATAATCATTAGGCATGTAAGTGGAAACAAATCTGTTTCCTGGAGAAACCAGCAAATGTTTCAGGCATGTAGCATAATTTCTTTTATTTTGCAAGTATTAGTTAATGCTTTGATCCCCCCTTAGAGCACCACTCTCAATGCACTCGCCCTTGTTTAAACATACTTGAATGAATCTGGTGAGTTTAACTTATCTGATTTCCCCAGCCAGAAAATGCCCTGTTATTCTGTGTACTGTTATTCTGTAAATGTTTTCTTGCTGTCATACTTGCCAGACTTTAGAGCCCTGAATCTGCCTTTGGTCACACTATTTGCTCCTCTATGGTCACCTCTGAGAAGATTAACCCTTTCATTAAGAAACCTTAGCCAGGGTCAAACTACCGCCTGGCTCTCGGCTCTAACACCGCTTTGATCTCCCAGCTACGGAGAAATTATTAGCAAATTCTAAGCCTTCCCATGTGATTTGTTTTTGTAAATTTGTAGAAATTATTCCTAATCCTATTACGTGGCCTAGGGCAAACCTGCATTAAATATACGAGCCTTTTTGTTATGTGGCAGATGGATAATAAAGGAATGCTGAATGCAGCCCCAATCCAAGTTATGGGAATCTGGGCACTTCATCAGCATTCACTTAATCCTCTGCCATGGCCTGTGCCTTTGATGAATACTCTCATTTATGACCACTGATGCCACTCACTTAATTTCAGAGCAGGAAAAATAATACCTTAAGTGTTAATGTGAATATCTGAGTGTAGGCCTCTCCAGTGAATAATTGTGACATTATCAAGGGAACATCTTCTTATACATTATTCACTTGTGTAGAGACCACATTAACCCAAGAGGGAGCATCATGGAAGGAGGGAGAAAGAGCAGAGGAGAGAGAGAGAGAGGGAGAGAGAGAGAGAGAGAGAGAAAGGAAACTTGCAATTTTGTCTCTTCCATCCTCTTTGGAAAGTAGACACCATGCAGACAAAAGTCAGTGTCTTAACCCAAATTCTAGCTGACAGCGCGTATCAGCCCTCACTATATTTTGCTCATTGTGGTGCCAATCTTCTGCTTCACCAATGACATTTTTTCAAAGAAAGAGTGGATTTCCTAGAGACTCTACCCCATGCAACTTCCATCACTTATTATTGAATAGGAAAATGTACCCCTCCATTCTCTTTTCATGCTGTTGCCAGGCAGGACGTCTGTAAGTTTAGGATGAAAATTAAGACAGCACATACTGGGCTGCTTACTTTTTATTTAATTTATTAAAAGTCCTTTACTTTACTTTTCTGACAAGTTCACTCATGAAATTTCTTTAACTTTTACAGTTTTTTTTTTCTAAAAAACTGAAATTTCGAACTATCCTTTTTATAATGAGCGATTCAGGCTGGACAATGACCCCAAAATGTGGTCATTGCCCTCATGTGCTTTAAGGTAAATCTTGTTTCAATAAGTCCCGTGATCAAATATATCTTTTTTTACCTCTATTACTATATAAAGAATTTTGTTGCACAAGGTGACTATTTTAAACCACACCTACTCCACACCTTTTCTACTTTGTTCAATATATTGCACTAAACTCACAAACCCCTAGAAAACCATTTTCTTCTAAATTTTAGTATTTTAGTAAACCTTAGCAAGTTGGTAATTGTGATAATGAGATTATAATATATATATTTCCCTGTGGTTGTTTTTTTTCATTTGTACATACCAAAAATAAATCCAGAGATAAATGGATAGCTGTGTTATAATTTCAGTAAATAGAAGCAAAAACATGAGCATTTCCCAGAAAGAGTTTTAAATCCTTTTCTAGTTAATTCAATGTTTAAACATTTTAATCAATACTATAATGGAGGTGGCAGCACCTGGTTGACTTTGGAACCTAAGTGAGGTTGGGTGTGATTACTATTTGGATAGAAAATCATTTAGAATCCCATGGCTGTAAACTGCCCTCAGAAGTATTAAGAGCCTTGCAAAATAAGGCAATAGCAAATCACTTCTGTATCAATGCTAAAAATAAACCTGCTTCATTGCAACCATGAAGTCAACAGCAGTTGACATCAACTCAAAGAGTGCCTTAGCAACAATTTAACCAACAATAAGCATCTGTTTTGTTCAACTTTGATGGAAAGAAAAGGTGTTGGTGGAAAACCTGGAAAAGACTGTCTCTGACCTAATCTCATTTTCCTTAAAGAGCTAGATGGAAAAAAAAAATGAAGAAAACATTAGCTGTCCTGCTCTGGTGAAAAAAAAAAAGTTTAGCCTTTAAATGGTAGGAAAGTTCAACATCAAATATCAGTTATTAGGACCAGTTTTTAATCTGAAATAGCCAGTATTCCCAGCAAACAGTATTCCCATTGTAGTCTGAATGCAAAAGATATCAAATCTAAGTCTCATAATAAGCTCCTAGCACTTCTCTGTTGAGCTTATTGGAGGTGAATCTTTAAGGCCACTGAAATGCCAAAGATATTTTAGAATGAGAGATTCTTATTTGAGTAGGTAACTTTCAGAAATTTCAACTGCAAATTGGTACCCATGGAGTAGCCATCTTTACCCAGTTTATTTTGAGGGAGATTACATTGCCTATCATCATTACTATATATTGACTATTATGGATAAAAGATACAATACTGATGGCTAAAGATAGTGTGTACTTTCTGATGACAACAAGCATTAAAGAAACAGACACTGGTGTGAAATATATTTTTAAAGATATTTGGGGGTTATTGCCAAGTTGTTCTGATGTACCAGCTTTAATACCAGTACTAGTTCACTTGAATGCCTACTTTTATCTCCTGAATCATTGAGAGCAAAGAAGAATTTTAAGATCTTCCTACTTTCATGGCTGCTTTTAAAATTATACTTCCACGCTATTAAAAGGAATGTATGTTTTGTCAAAATTGTCTTTTTAGACTTATTTATATCCATGGAGAATCATGCTTGGCCTCTGAGGCCAGAATAAAATTATTTTCTTTTCTTTATATTTCAGTAAACATTAAAAATACAGTAATAAAATACAAATTCTCAAGATGTGTATTCAATTATGTTCTCTTTTTACCCTATTAACAAATTACAAATTGATGCTAACTTGGTCAGACTCAGTTGGAGGCATTTGGGCCAAAAAGGCAAAAGCTGCATTATGATATTGCACCACAAACTTTGCTCGTTTTGTATATACTGTATGTGTGACATCCTGAAGCACAGGCAAAAGGGGTGGAACTTACAATGTTGTGGTACAATTCTGCTTTCATCGTTTGACCTACCTTGATCTTCCTGAAGATGCCTCTTCACCTTCAGGGGCCTTGGTATTCTGAAAAGAAAAGTATTTTGTGATCTTCAGAAGAACTGACAAGAGTTTCATTGTCCTTAGCTTCATTTGTGGTTAACAATTGTAAAGCAGTGAACAACTTTAGAGCAGATAAGGAGCAAACCTTCCTTCCTTGAAGGGGCAGCTATAGGAGGCAGGTCAAAAATGTCATGACATTTTTGTCAGATGACAGCTGACACTGCACAATTGAAGCCTTGTGCCTTTTTTCATGCATCAGGCATGCAACACACACACACACACATACACATAAAACAAGTGGAGCTTTGATCACACAGCCAGACCATCTCAACATTTTTACCCTTCCTCCTAGATACTCTGGCCATAAGACCATAAATATCAGAACTATTAATTTAGGTTCTTATGGTAAACATATTTTATTTTAGAACTAAATAAAGAAGAACCACGGCTAAGAACCACTCTAAGACCTATGGTGGTGCAGTGGCTAGAATGCAGCATTACAAGCTAATTCTGCTGACTGCTGACTGATGACTGCCGGCAGTTTGGAAGCTCACTTCTCACCAGGCTCAAGGCTGATACATCCTTCCATCCTTCTGAGGCCAGTAAAAGGATGACACAGATTGTTTGGCACAATATGTTGACTCTGTAGATCACTTAGAGAGGGCTATAAGGATTTTGCTTTCTGTGAGAATGGATATTGTAATTTGTGGCCTTTATTAATTATGTTATTTGCTAAAATATGCTGCCTAAATTATGAACGTTACTTTGAAAATATTTATTTTACAAATAGCTGATGTGCCATAAAAATATACAATGCAATATCAGCCCAGCTTCTACTGATTTTACTAAAATATGTATGTGTTTATTTGCATTTTATATTTAATGCAAATAATTTATATTTATTAAGGAATATAATTTTCAACAAGTCTCTGAGTATATTTCAGGACTGTATCTGGTTATATAACTGAAGAACTTGCTAATATATTTAAAAAGTACATGGTTAAAAAATGTTTCAATTATTATTTCTCCCCACTGTCATGGGGAAGAAGAGTGGTGGCTCAAATCTACCTGTGAAGACTTTCCTCTGGGGGTTAAAGTTACGTTTAAAAAAAGGGGGCGGCAGAGTAAAGAAGAATTTCCTTCAAAGTAGATAAAGTTATACCAGGTCCTTACCATAATCACTGACGAGAGCAGAAATTGGCTACTGTCTTCAGTGTGATACAATCTGTCATTTTAGAATCCCTTATTTGCATTTAATTAAAAGCCTAGCTTCAGTGTAGCCTTTCAAAAACTTTGGGGACAGAGAGAGTAACATCCATTCAAGGTCTATATAGATAAGGCTTTATTTGTATAGAATTTCTCACTTCCCAATCCTCATTCTAGGTTTGGCAATGTAGCAAGGTAGTACAGTTGAATCTTTTTGTAACTTGGAGATCTAATTCTTCAGGTCATCAGAACTAAAATTAGCAATGGATTAGTGTGTTTGCATGTGTTTCTTTGAAATACGTTATCGGTTTCTAAGAAATATAGGTTATCCAGCACAAAAAATTCTATAGGTTTGCATAGATTGCAGCATAAATGATTTCTTGAAGCCTGTCTGGAAAAATCTGGTCAACTAACAGTCAGCACTAAACTGGCACTAGATAAGGATCAACAGAATTCACGGAGGGAACTGGACTTGAATTATTTGAGGCAATGCAAGGACTCTAAACTGACTATGCATTTAACTCCGCCCCTCCTAGTTCTGCTTGTGCTTCTCCTATATCAGATGGGGTCTAGGGAAGACCTTACCTTTGGCTCAATAGAAATGGGAGAAGGCTATTTTGTTTGTAGATGAAAACCAACTGCGCACAGTATCAGAGTTCCAAAATCCTGGGTATTTTCTGGCACACAGAACTGAACTCTATTCATGTAAAGAGAATCCAAAAATAGCATCAAGCCTTCCAAATATCCTATACTGTCCTCATTCTGAATCTGGCCCTCCTGAAAAGGGTTTTAACATGTCCAACCACACTACCCAATTTTCAAAGGACATTCCACCTATATAGTTTTAGGGTTAAAAAGGTACCACATATAAAATAAATTTACTTCATTTGTCTTAAAAAGACTGCATATTTTCCTGCAGCTCAACTTCAGTGGGAAAACTCTAAACATTGATTTATCGCAAGCTACTGTGCAATCCTAAAGAGAATTTTTTAGAGAGAAAGTCTTATTGTTTCAACATTTGTCACTTCCCCAAAAAAAGTGTGCTTAAGAATGAAAGCTTAAGATAGCCAACAATTGTTGTGTGGGTCCTGGAATACATGCACAAACATGCCAAAATTATGAAGTAGTTCCAGAATTAAATGACACGCTCACAGAATTAATAGTGGGGGAAAAAATTACTGAAGCTACCTTCAGTGGTTCAGATCAGAAGGAATGAACCTTTCACATATCCAGGTTTGATGCGATTACATTATTGTTATGCTTGAATTGAGCATGTCTGATATATGATTATAGCAAAATATGTGTAACAATAAATATCCCATCCTTTTCATTGTTCAGTAGCAGCTTCCTTTGCTCCCTCCTGCTCTGTTAACAGCACAAGGTATAATCTTCCAAGGGTTGACTGTAAATAATCCCGTTAAGCACAAGGCTACTGTTACATTTACAAGTAGGGAAAGCTGTAAAGATTCTCATAAGATTCTGACTTAAAGTACTTCCTTTAAGCTCTACTCAAACCCTTGTTCTTGATCTTAAAGATGATAGGTAGTCACTTTCCAAGTATTTGATAAAGAAACAATATGTATACTTGATGCTTTTTTATGAAGAGTCTGTTACATTGTCTACACCCTTCATACTTGAAATATGATGTTGGAAACGACTCTGTATTTAATCCCATTTAGATTTACAAAGCTATACAATATCTAGGAGATCAAAAATGGTGCCTTTATTATGGGCTGGCTCTAAAATAAGCAATGCTTCATGTGAAGAATGGCTTCAATATTCCATTCACCAATAAATGCATACTGCTCTTTTAAAAATTATTTATAATGCCTATAGGATAAAATAGTATTTATATTTACAGTACATACAATGCTTGGCAAATCTGCCCCAAAGGGAAACTGAAACTTATTTTTATTTAGAAGGAATGGTATCAAATGGGAAATTGTAAAAAAAAAGAAAATAATGTAAAAAGAACAAAAATACTATAAGGATGGTAAAAAAAAATCATTTTTATAGTGTGTTTAAATCACCTAAAACCACATAGGAAAGGACAAGGTTTTTTTTAAAGCTACTGTTTATTTAAATGACTACAAAGCCAGTTTGCAGAATGCATAAATTAATAATGCTAAATCACAAAGTTTAGCTTAGGGGGAAATCAGTAGTGAATCTGCCTGAGCAGGGGGTTGGACTACAAGACCTCCAAGGTCCCTTCCAACACAAAAAGGCTTCTAGGTCTAACATATTCCAACACATCAGTAACAATGGAATACCATCACCATTTGATAATCAATTTTAACTGAGCCTGTAGTCAGGAAAGAGGGCATCTGAATTTTTCCAGGATGGTGAGACATGTCTACTAACTGGCTTTACTTTATGTAAAATTATAACACTACCAAGGTGGAATAAAATGATTCCTGCAAAGGAGAAAGTTGGAGTTTCACCATCCAATAAAACTTCTACACATAGTCCCAGTGAAAGATTTGGCCAGGTAATAATACCAACTACTATATTTAATGTCCATATAAATCTAACCGACTAAATTAAGGAAACCAAAATTACACAGTAGGGCAATATGAAGTATTTGTCTTGTGCTTACATTAAATATTCCACCTTTGTGCATATGTTAGGGAAGACTTCTCCAATTTCTAGCACAACTCCACAGGTGTTCCATCAAATCACAGCAGGATTCTCCAAGCTGGTCTACAGTTCCCATAATTCTCCTACAAGGACATATTTGAAAAGGTTGTATTGCTCATGCAATTTACTTTGAGAAGCAAATCTCTTAAATGTGACCACTTCCCTTGTATGTTGCACAGCTAATCTACTGAGAACCCCACACATGGCATCCTTGGGTAATTTTATGATGATTTTTTCCCCATATTACATGCTTAGCTATCATTATAGCTTGCAGACTTCATAATTTAAAGTTAAAACTTCAAAATAGCTGTCCTTCCTACCGGTATTGTGGATTTTACTTTATAGCACACAACTTTTTCTAATGGTAGCAGACTTAAGGGTTAGCCTGGTGTCCTTCTGAATCAAAAAAGCTATTTAAAATATGTGTGATCAATTGCAACAACAACAAAAAATAACAACAAAAGGCATTTGTTTAATATCTGAATGAACTAGGAATCTCAATTGCAGTCCAAAGTATTTAAATAAGCTATTACAAAGGAGTGCTAAAAGCCATTATATTGCATGATTTCCTGTGAATAATAGAACTGCTTTCTACCAGGTATTTTTACTTTAATGTTGGAGAGAGATTGTGTTCAGCCACTGCATCCTTTCAAACCACCACTACTGGTATTGTTATAACTTTTTCTCTAAAAGAAGATAGTATGAATATATTAAAAATAGACGCTGCAACTTAGGAAGAAGCAGAGCTTTAAACCTCTTATGCATTAGTCTCTCCATCTGCTGCCAGCATGTCACTTAAGCCGTGACATCCGTGTAGAATTACAGCATTGTGATGCAGAAAATGCCTGTCACACACAAACAACATTATAGTACTCTTTTAGTATAATACTGTATGTCTATAGCATGCGATAGTTCTAATGACGTACACTGCTTTTTAAGTTGCTTGAGGAAGTTTTTAAGAGAAAAAAAATGCATTTATCGTATACACAGTGAGTACAGTATGGCTCCTAGGTGTGGCCCCCTACTGTGATTTTAGGGGGAAAGGATTTGATCCCTACATTCTTGGCCATGATCTTCCTGTAACAAGTCAGCCATAATAGTGCCCTTTGGGATCAGAAGAGCAGATTGTCCTTTCAATACCGTCTGAACTTGCTTGCTGTGGTACAAACTGTTCCATAATCAGACATTAAAAGCTGAAGTCTTGGAGTAAATACCTAAATTCATTACATGTTTACATTAAGTCCAATCTTAATCGTTTCTTTCTCAAGCAAAGAATCCTCGTTTCCAGAAAGGGAGCGGCAATCATGTAAGGTACAAAGCATTTCTTCCAGATCATTTTGACTGACGTGATAGATTTCTGAAGACTGGGTGACTTGCTAATCTGTAGGATTTGGTGAGAATTACGCATAGCAATTTATACAATATCTGGCTTGTACAGAAATAAGCCATATCAGTACATAGTTTACGACTTAGATTTATCTCCATTTACACATAGGCACTGGTATCATCCAAAGGGATTACATTTTAAACTTTAAAATAAATACATCAAAATACTATTTAAGAAATCTCATTAATATTTTTTGCTCTTTTTACTATTGTAAAATGAAATACTGAAGTATTGTCAATAATTCATAGTAAAAATATTTTTGCAGGTAGGATTTCTCTCCTAAAGTACAATCACCAAAACACTAGTTGCTTGTGTCTTCAGTATTTAGTTTAGCCATCTATTTCATTTAATTCACTGTTTTCTTCTATGCCTTTATGTATACAATATTTATGCCCACAGCTATGCTACTGGGATTGATGAATTTTATGGAGACAGATGGAATTACCAATTTTTTCTACCATGGTCACATTTTTTTTATTAAATAAACATGTAAGGTTGAAAAAATGATGAGAAGGCAACTAATAGCAGAAGGGTATAGTCATTCAATGGTTTTCCCATTTACAGTTAGAAGGATTCAAAATGCCTAAAAAGACTTAGAGCAAAGTAAGGCAGAAGTTGAAGTATAATTGTGCATTGATGATGATGAACATGTAATTGCTAAAACGTATAAACTTTTGTTGAAATTGGAAACAGAGGAGGAACAGATTAAAGAGTGTATGATAAAGCAGGCTAATAATTTTGGCTATAATATGCAGATGGATTCATGAAAAATATGTGGTTAAAAGTGAGAAAATTTAGATTACATTATCATCTTAAAGAGAATTTTTATTTTAAAAAAATGATGTATCATTGGTACGTGATACAAAAGAAGTTACCTAGAAAGTATACAGGAATTTCAAATATATGTTAGAAATAGGAACAAGATGAAATAACATTCTGTCAATCTTGGGGGACATGGAATCATGGTCCATGGAAATGGACTTCAAATACATACATTGATATTAGAAGATATTACAGATTAATATTCATCTGAAGCCTGTTCAATTGAATATTCATTCCGAATATTCAACAGGATTAATTTAACAGAAAAAAAATCGTGAAAGATTATGTAAATATATAATTACTGTAGCAAAATTATTGTGCACACCAAGATTTTAGTAAGGTTCATCACTAGCCACCATGGAGGTATGGCTGATGAAATTGACAGAATTTACAAGCTAGATAAATTGATTCTTTGATTAGAGAAAAGGCAGTACTTACATTTATTGGTAACTGGAAACCCTTTATGAACTTTATATGTAAAAATGAAAAAAAAATGAAAAAAATGATATTGTGATTTATGGTTTTGGTATATGCACAATAGATTATAGAAAGAATAGGTTATGATGTAACTTTAGAGAGGTTAAAATATAATTGTACTTATAACTTCTGTGAAACTATTTCTTTATGCCTTTATATCTTTCTGTATTTGCTCTCTATTTCTATTTTCTTTCCTTGCTGCCCTTTTAGCTTTTTCTATAATTTCTATCATTTCCACTTTTACTGTTCCCTTTTAGCTTGTATTTATTATTCTTAAAACTTAATGAAAATTATAAACAATAAATGATAAGCCATTGGTGCACTCTTTTGTGAGAAAAAAAATGTTTCTGCCATTACAAATAAAAAATGCAAGAGGACCAGACTTTTGGCTTTTTAGAAGGTTCATAATAGCATAGAGGAGTTTCTTAGTATTAAATATATTATGAGCAAGTGTAATTGGATCTCTACTAAAGTAATGTAATGCAACGGTGCTAGGAATCAAATCTAATATTTTAATCTGTATGAGA
The DNA here is from genome assembly GCA_032468015.1 of Mimophis mahfalensis. NCBI lineage: Eukaryota > Metazoa > Chordata > Lepidosauria > Squamata > Mimophis > Mimophis mahfalensis. Next base: position 30,078 of record JANHFR010006229.1, on the reverse strand, counting down.
TTACTACCTGGATAAAACAAAGTCAAAATTAAATAAACTACTAAGCTAGGAACAGCCATGAAGCCATGTGGATTCTACATTCTTTACTCTTAATGGGCCAACAACGAGAACTATGAGTGTCCTTAAATTCATGAAATTAGACCTTTGCATGCATGTCACACTGCATAGTTAGCTTTCCCAGATCATTTTAATGCATTTCCCCCTCTAGCTGAGAACAACTGAACATTACTACTGTTCCACATAGATCAATCAATAGATGACTAGTGGTAAGAAACCCACTCTTGCTTCTCATATAATATCTGCTGTAAAAATGTGAAGAGATGATCCCAAAGCCAAACCACAGTTCAGACATCTCACAAATATGTAGTTTAACACCAGCGGTCAAAGATTGAACTTTCATTCTGAAGTAGTCTCATCCCATTCAGACCAATGCTGCGTAGTAATGCTTCAGAGAAGTGCTTCATTAAGGCAGCTGTCTGCTGTTTTTTTTTAATACATCAGCTTCAACACGGAGACCATCAGAGAAATTGTTGTCATTTAAAGGACTTGTTTTCCCATCATCCAGCCTTACTGCCGTCTTTGTTGAACCAGGTGGGATGTTGAAATGCATAAGAGGCTTTTTAGGCAAACACACAGTTCTCAACACACCTGGTTATATTTACACAGAAAATCTCTCATTTGCCTGCAGACAACTAGAATGATCCAAACCAGCCTTAATTTATCTGTTAAGGGTATAGTAGGCCCCTATTTAAGAGTCATCAGCAATAAAGAAAAATATGCTGAATTATTTCAAGTGCACGCTAATCATTTAATGTAATAAATGAAGCAACTCTAATTATCTCCAGAGGAACTGATTTCACAATGAAACAATGGGAACAGAGGTTGCTTCAGAAACAGTAGTTACAGTCTGAAATTTAATTCATCTGTAAGTTGAGGTTATTTCACATTAAAATAAAAAAGAGGACATTTAAGTTTCCTATTATTCAACTAATATTATAGGGCAGAATGTGAGTAATCCACCACAAGAATATATGTTTTTCTCAGTTCAGTAACACAGTCAACCACAGTTTTCAAAACAGTAACAACTAAATTGAAAAACACATCTTCCAAAACTACAGTGTTTTTTTTTATTTTGAAAAGGTTTAAAAAAGCATTAGATAATTATTCTTCTATTTGAAACATCCGTTTTAACAGTGACTTAAATTTTCATTTTCTTTCCCCCAAGTCTCTTTCTGAAAGGCATGAAAACACACCATTTTGCTCACATTCCACTCAGAAAGAAGCAGAGAGAAATTTATGGAAGATGTGACCGTAGTTTTCTTCTCTTGGAAATAAAGAGGAGCAATGCACAAACTTTCAAGCACTAGCACCAATTTCATAGAAGAGGGTTTATGTGATTCATCCTCTAAAGGAATTGATTTGATTGTGAGTTACAATGTTTGGTTAAACTATGTACTTCTGTTCTTTCATTTTTTTTTCTTGAAGAAGCAGACAAAATAAGCACCATTTTCTATGCCATTGAGAAACATGTCCCTATTATACCAGAATTTCCTGTGCCAGAGCACCCGATTTCTTCATATTGGACAGAGGGCGATATGATCTATCTTCTCCTTAATTGATTTTGAATCTGAAATTAAAAGACAGATTGGAATTAATCCTACCCAACCACTGAATTCATTTCATTTTAGCCATTTTTTTACAAACCTAATATACATCCCCATGAGGATTTTTCTGTTGATATTTTTAACAGACTTCTTTCCAGCTCTCCGTATTAATCTTTATTAATACATCAAGTATAATTCATTTACAGTTTTTGCCATGATTTAAATTTATATTTCCTGCACATAATACTAAGAGATAATATCTTAAGAGAATAGGAATGAGAGGTTTGATTGCCTGCATAAGGTTATGAGTAAAACAGCAGCAACAAGGAGGGGAAAAATTCCTTGTTATAACTTTTGGATGTCTGCATGAGGCTGACATCTATATTTCGTAAGGGGCAAGGGGAGAGGAACAATTCTTTTATTATAAGATCACCATGCATACGAAAACAATGGATATAAAGCAGGACGTTAATTGGAATCAACTGCAGCAGTCTTTATAGGAATTTACTCACAATGTCTGCCATTCAGAGCGGGCTTACCATAATATTCTCTATGGAACAGTTGACCACAAGATTCTCATTCACAAACAGCCAGGTTAAACAGTTAAATGCTAGCAAATCCTGCATAGCCCTGTGGGAAATTTCACTTTAATCCTGAATTTATAAGAGGACAATCAAAGCCCAAAGCCTAGGTAACAAATCTGATCCTCTGTTGCAATCCCGTCCTCATGGGAAGCCCAGAGATGCTCCCGATACAAGCTAGAGATGGATAAATACCTAAATGATGAGATAGATGGGGAACGCAGAAGAAGCGTCTGGCTTCAGCCATTCGCTTCCAATTTCACATTACACTGTGAAAGGCAATTCTTGTGCGGCTCAGGAACAGCCAGTCCTGATTACTATAAGTTGAAGTGTGGCTTAAGGAATGATTAATGACAGTGTCAGGAGAAAACAAAGCACAATGAGAGTTATCTCTAATCCACCTGCTTGCAGATGCTCTAGTAAGGGAATGGGAATGGCCCCACTGAGCCCCGATAATAAAAAAATCAAAATAGAAAGGTGCAAAGCCGTAGATATGTATTAATCTGATATATAAAAAACTCGGTCTTAGCTTGAATAAAGCATTAGGCATGAATGGAGCCCCATAGGTGATAGATATTAAAGCATAGAGGACTTCACATTGTCTGTATTTTTTAAATCAAACAGAACTGTTCCCTTCAGTATTGCCTTTGACATTAATAGGTTGGTATTTGAAAAGTCACAGTTCACTAGATGAGCAGGCTTGTGAGTTCAAGCTCATTAAACAAAACCCCTTTTTCTGTTGTTGTTGTTATTGCTGCTACTGTGCTGCGTGGGGGCAAAAATGGCACCACACCACCACCGTGTGGCCTTTGATTGTAGAAACACCAAGAAGGAGACTCCTGGGTTGCCTTTGCCAAGAGATGGGAGAATCCCCAACAAAACGTAATTATAATATCTGATTGCCTCTTCATATGCAGGCAGGTTTATGATCCCTCTCAGTCCTGACAACTGCTTGATAGATGCTGATTGTTGTCATTGTGGGAAGGAAGTTTTGGGGACCACCTCAGACCATTCTCATTACACTTTTATTGTTATTTCTAATTGGGTAGATACTGTAGCTATGAGAACGGGCACAAGACCACTGCTTTGTGACTCTTAATGATAGAGTCAAGGAGAATGCTCTCTCTTTTCTGTTCTCTTGCTAGATGAATCTTCTTCCTATAAAATCATCATACCATTTCAAGAACCTACGCTGGTGACTTTTTGCTTGCTGTAAGAAGTGGCTGTGTGACTTGTGCTCTGCACTGTCTGCTCACATTAAAGATGGCATTTTGTTTCTTCACTGGCTATTTTACCTTGTCTCGGACTGAAAGATCAGTGTTCAGATCTCAGCTAAGGAATCCACCTGGTTGAAGTTTGCCATTCTTACACTCTTGGCATTTAAATCAAGTTATAATTTAATTACAGACAAGATTCCACTTAGTAATAATTCCTTCAGCATGTCAGTTGCGAGATTACTTATCTGTAATTACGATCTTAATGCAACCAAGGTTTGGGAACACTGAGCTTACATTGTCAATATGAGTAACATTTTCCTCTCTTAATAATGACAGCAACAAGTAGAATATTTCACAGAAATATTTTAATACAGAAAACCTCTAATGAAGATTTAGCACTCAGTTTTTAGCAAGTCTGACATAGCTGTTGAAAGAAAGCAAATACATTATTTTAATTAATACCAAATCATGAGGGCTTCGGATTTATACAGTCAGCCAAAGGAAACTTTCACAGCCTATTCTTGATTATTGCATATTAACTCAGAAACTTCGTTACAAGCAGCAGTGTATAAAGCAAACTGACAAGGAGATGCGTGCAGAGGCCTCACATTAGGTATCTGACCTCATCATCCTGCCTTTTCTTGTCATGTGCCACAAGATAAAAACCTATCCATACATTTTTGTCTGCTGACATTTCCTACTGTTGCATTTTCAGGCAGAATGATTTTAAGATTAGAACAATACGGAATTTTTGAAAAGGGGGTCAAATAGGCATAGCAAAATTTGTGGCAGCCCCTCAAATACTGGTATACTGCTAACATATCACTAGGGGTTAATTACCATAAGGCAAGACAAGAAACAATGGATGGAAACAAATTACAGTAAGGAGAGAAGCAACCTCTAGAATTTAGCAGAAACATCCTAACAGGTGAAAACATATAACCAGTGAAACAGCTTGCCAGAAGTTGTAGGTACTTATTATTTATTTATTTATTAATTAATCAAATTTAAACCATCATTGGAGATTTTTAAGAAAAGACCAGACAGACACATGTCTGAAATAGTATAAGGTCTGCTTAAGCCAGTGTTTCTCAACCTTGGCAGTTTGAAGATGCGTGGACTTC
>JANHFR010006229.1:3385-25452 GCA_032468015.1 Mimophis mahfalensis | reverse complement strand
GCATTGCTGGCTGGGGAATTCTGAGAGTTGAAGTCCACGCATCTTCAAACTGCCAAGGTTGAGAAACACTGGCTTAAGCAGAAGGTTAGACTAGCAGATCTCCAAGATCCCCTCCAGCTCTATTCTGATTGAGTGATTGATCTACCATATTTAACATGTAACATTTGGAAAACTCCAAACGTGACTAGGCATGCTATATTACACTTTTTCCAAGACTGCACACACTGTCATGGCAATAGAAACATATTCCAAGTTAACTTTTGTTGATGATGAGGCTGACAGACATTAAAATGCTTTGCCTTTTCCAATATGCAGCAAAATATTTATGTCCTGGAACAATTTTTATACTGTATAATAAACCATTCAAATGTGACATTTCACCCTCCCCCCTGAAAAGCTATTTCACATCACTAAAATGACAATCTGAATCAAAATCTTTCCCCAACTTGGTGCTTTTCAGTTAGGCTCACATTATCTGCTGGTAACTTAATCTAATATGCTATAATACATTTCCTTGATATAATATTGAGTGAAAATGGGATCATAGAGGTGGAAAATGTATCTAAATCAGGAGTAGGATGCCTGAAACTCAAAGTCCTGACCCACTTATCTGAAACTTCTGGGTCTTGTCTGAATGCACGATTAAAATTCAGTCTGGTTGAAAATGTGCAGTAGTAGAAATATGTAGAAAGTGTGGAATGTGTCCTAAAATGGGCTTAATACAGCTTTAACATTCAATTAATAAACTCAAGAAAAATGTAATTAAATTTACTCATTTACAATGCAATCCTGTCCCTTTTGTGCTATTATGCTATCTGCTGTGGCCCTGATCCAGCCATCAGACACTGGAACAAATTAATTATAAAAGTTAATTGTATATGCTGAGTACTCTAAAGCAGAGTTGCCCAACCATTTTGGCGGGCGGGGGAGAATGGGTGGTTATGGGTGTACAGTGAGCAAGTGCACATGTGCATGGCACTCGTGCAAATGGAGCATGCAAATGGAACCAAACAGTGAATAACTGTGTGCACACCCACAGCTGCTTATGGTTTGTACTATTGGAAATGCATGCACACAAGTGCTCACCCACGACTTTCAGTTCTGAAAGGCTCATGGCCCTCTAGTGGGCCATGGCCCAAGGGTCGGGGACCACTGCTGTAAAGTGTTTAAGTCTTAATATAGATCATTTAAATTAGAGTATATTGAAGAAGTAGCAAAACAATTTGCCTTTCTATGTTGTAACATTAATTGTTTCATTATTTACTATTTTATCATAAGACCCAAAGAGAATTTGGAGGAAAACATGTTATTTGTGTATTTATTTTTAGATTATTATACGCTTACTCTAATAATATGCTAATAATAATTATATGCTTACTCTATATCAGGGGTGCCAAACTCAATTTCATTGAGCGCCAAATCAGGGTTGTGTTTGACCTTGGGGAACCAGAGTAGGTGTGGCCAGGGTGGGCATGGCCAGCTTGACGTCACTCATGTCGGGGGTGCCTGTGGTGGCCCAAGTGCTCTGCCAGAGAAAATAAGCTCCCGAGTTCCGTTTTTGGCTGCAATGGCCTCCTGCAACTCTCTGCCAACAAAAATGTATCTTGTGGGCATGAGTGCAGTCCTCCTAAGCTCCATTTTCACTGGCAGAGGCACTGCAGCCAGTCCGCTGTTTCCAGTATGGCCCCACAGGCCAGATCTAAGCACCTCTGGGTCTTGAGTTTGACACCCTTGCTCTATATTAAACAATTCATGTAACCCTACAAATGTCTCATTTCTACATAACCAATAAAAAAAGTATTAGTGCTCCGGTGCAAAAAATTTAACAGGTAAAATAAAGAATTGACAACTTTTTTGTCAAGAACTTGTCAATTCTACATTAGGTGCCATCGAGCATTAACATTGGGGGGGGGGAGTTATTTAAGACAATTTCCAACACTTTCAATGAAAACACTCTTTGCCTTATGTTTTTAACCTAAAAAACCACTCATACTATCAGTTTGGGTCCCATTGGGTTGAAAGCCACTCTTTTTATAATAGGCAACTTCCATCCAATTTTTCTAGGAATTGCCTAGCACTTAATTGAATGAAAGATAATTGATTAACTTGAATTAATTAGCTCTTTAAAGCAGAATAAATGGTTTTTCTACCTCTTGTGGAAATCTGAGAAAGGGCTCATCAAAAAGAATACAAGTCCTGTATTCGTATTCATGAGGCCTAAATCATTTATAAATCATGTTTAAGTTGAGCAGAGACCTACCAAGTAGGCAAAAACCAAGTAGGGTTTGGGTATCCCTATAACATAGACTAGAACCGTTTTAGTCTAAATGTATTCCCTTGAGGTAGTCACCACCCATTTATGCACACAAATGTACTACAAGAGCAAGGTTACATGGATCTTTGTCTGTTGATGCCTTACCAGCAGAGTGATGCAGGCATCCAGAAGTTGCTCACTTCTCTCCACACTTGGGTTCCCCAACCCTGGATTAGTCCAGCTTCAGAGGTAGACCCTCAAACACAAATCAGCATTCATAGTCATCCCAGGGTTTCAGTGTGGCTTTTATTTCCTCCCCTCTTCATTTGTTAAGTCTAAGATTCTTTACCTTCATGCTTGGAGGTAGAGTTGCTCCTGGCAATATTTTATGTTCACCCATTAGTTTATTTTTTTAGGACTAAGAAAATGAAGTTCTGTGTTATAAATTATTTATAAATACGAGAACAAAGGCTGGCTGTCAGGAAGGCTGGTTCTTTGAGAAAACATGGGGTGGGGGAAGAATTATGGGTGTATAAAGAATACAGTTTTATAAGTCAGAAAAAGGGGTTTTTAAACCACTAATTATTAACACTCATTGGCAGACAAAGACCTGAAAGGATAGGATTAGAGAGATCTATTTACATCTGTCACAAACCAAAATCTCATTAATGCTTTATCAGTCTGTCAACCCAACTTTTTCTCTTATATTAAACTTGATATTATTTACTTTGGGGTGTTTTAAATATAGATTAAAAATAAAATACTTCTAACACTGTAGTTTTGAGTACTTCAGACTGCAAGCTTCCTAATAAACATGGAGGGGGATATGTTATAAAGGTCACCAAAATTTTTGAAATGTGTGGTACATGCAAGGTATAAAAATTATCAAAATGAGTAGAAATGGTGCAAGAGCTGGGCCATGCTTTCAAGCAGCTCCTATTAATACCAGCTGGTTTATACAGAAAAATAAAATCCAAGATCATTTTTGCAACCTTGACTTTTTTTTATTTTCTAAGAATTAGAGGATGTTGGTATGTTAAGATTCCGAGCCATGGTTTCTCAAAATAATCAAGCTTTTAGTATGCTCCATCAAAGTAATACATTTCAAAAGCTTTCAATCCATACGCATGGAATTTTCACAAAGAAGTCAGAGAAGTTTAACTGTGTTTATTCAGAATAAAATTCCTTTGAGTTCTGTAGTGCAGGGTCATGGGGAAATATGTAATGGATCACAGCCTAAAATATGTCCCTCTCACCAGATCGCGTCAATCATGTCCAGCCTTTACTATAAAAGGTTGTATAACTCACTCAATATTTCACCAGAGATTTGAGGCCTTAGAATGCTTTTAAAAATTCTGAATGCTATCCATGCATGTCTGACCCCCAAACAAAAATCCATGTCTTTTTTTTTTAATATTAGCTCGATCTTTGTGGAACTTTCTCTGTTTCTCTCCTTTGTCTCCATTGCTGTTCCTGCTCCCCATTTACTCCTCTTTCCTTCTGGGGTGCAATCCAGCAATTGTAACATAGTCCAGCAATATGACAAATAAATAGTGCAGACAGTGGTACCACAGCTGGTTGCTCCTTGTTTTTAATCCATCATTTGGGGGGAGGGGGATGGAGAACAAGCAATAGCAGTTTTCTACCAACTGAGTTAAATAGATAGCCCTCTTGTAACTAAGCTGCTTCTTCTCTGTTATTATTTATGTTATTTCAACATCCCATTTTCCTTTGAGAATTTAAAGCAGTGACATGTGATTTCTCTTCATTGCACTCTCCACTACAGGACTTGAGGGAATGTGGAATAAGTGACTGTAACTAGTTCAAAGTCACCCAGTGTCCCGTAAGATTTCTGCAGTTCTTTAGGTCCTGTTCCAGCTTGCCCTTCCATCAAGGACTCCTTCTTCACATACATCTCAATTCAGTGTTAGAACTCCACCTCAGCATTTATTAATGCCTTGCAAGTATGCATTTATATCATTGGCATATTATTTTAATTGATAGTTGAAAAATAATGTTATTACTCCCCCAATCAAGGATAAGGTTCACAGCTCAAACCTGATTTTCCAACTAAACTTCCATTTTAACTACATAGTTAATGCTTCGAAGATCTCTGGACATTTAGTTCAATCTAGGATAAACTAATGTTATAAGGAAAAATGCACAATGTGTTTGGCATTGAGTGTTGTATTTGGGCATTGAATGTTATATGGATATGATGGAAACTTGTTACCTGGAATTGGGCTGGACTAAGACAAAACATAATTTTCTTATATTTAAATTTTTATTAACATTAAAATATAGTTCATATGGTGATTCTTCTGTTATCTTTGATATTTTCAATCCTTTTAGACTATAAAAAAATTACAATTTAAAAATTGCTGGGAGCTGCACCCAAGCTTTTTGGGAACCACATATAGCCTTGGATCTCCAAGATGTGCATTCCTAGTATAGACCATATGCTTCCACTATAGAACCATTCCACTATAGAACCTTTTTTAAAAAAGTGTAGCCTTTCACCCGTTTGGACCCGGGAGGTGTTTTTGGTTTTTTTTAATGAAGTTCAGCTCTTCATTGCTTCATCAGCAATTCAATGAGAGAAAGGAAAGAAGGAAAGCAAGCAAGTAGTTCCTCCAGATGATGCAACCAGTCCAGAAGGAAATGGACACCCAAGGGAGCTATCACAGACTATGATGGGAGGGATCATTCCCATCATGGGGCAGAACAAGCAAATCAGAGCAAAGGCCTTCAAAAGTCTGAAGAACAACAGAAAGAGTATTCAGCATGGCTTGAACTCATCAAATGTTACTTTTGATTAAAAGCAAGAAAAAGGTGGATGAATGTTGCCTTCAGGATGGGTTAAGGTGACTTTGGGCATCTTTCTGTTCTTAAGAAATGGTTAGCAGGCTATCCACTGTGCAAGCAGGAGACATAAATCAACTTATAATCATCAGGTTTAAATCTGCAACAATCAACAGTGAAGCTATTCTGATATGGAGAGGCAACATTTTCACCTGTTAATTGCTGCAGATCAAGTTTTTTTTAAAGTTACACTTGAAGACAACAATCGGCTAGAAAATCTGATGAAGGCTTAAGAAAATACTATTTACATATATTGCTACAACAGCAAAATGAAAAATATTTGCAAATGTATCATCCAAAAACTAAAATGTACTATCCCCAAACTGTTCTACTTGTATGGATCAGCCTTCTCCAATCTAATCTCCACCAGCTATGACCATGCTGTCTGGAATATCTGGTTTAGGGAAGGCTGGGTTCCTTGTGTATTTTCTGTGTAAAGTGCTTTTTCTCCCCTCATTTTACCATGGATTTTCTTCTTAAAGGTGTGTATTTGCTTGTTTGCCTGCAAATGCTGTTAACTGGGGTGTGAGTCTACATTACTGAAATTTTGCATTTCTGAAATCCAAATTGCAGTTATTCAAAATCTATTTAGAAACCTTCAAGTGCCCTCTATTGATAAAACACCAGAAATGCAAGCATTTTTTTTCTAAGCTACCTCAGCTAAAGAAAGCACAATTTAACTTATGGTCACTAGTGTAAGAAACTTACACTAGTAAGAAACATCCAAATAGAATGACAGGTTTCATCCTAAATTCTTCTGACTCCTTAATAGAATGTCAAATTACTTTTTTACTCATTGTATACTTTAGCAAAAAAATAATTAAGCTGTTGAGAAGGAAGAAATGAGAAACTTGGGCTTTTGGAAAAGGATGAGATATATCAGTAATCTTCCGAAAGAATACCTGGCTTTTCACAAAAGTGAAGTATAAGATTTTTACACCTGATTTATTTTTCAAGATCCCTTTTGCAGAGAATCAAGATTAGGACTCTTTCTGAAACTAGGAACTTACATAAATTTTTATTTCAGGCAGGAAAGCAAATCCAGAAATGTTCCTGGTCTGTTAGAAAGTAGCTTCACAGGTTGCCTTCTTCAGATCGTATGCAGACAGTAGACCTGTATCCTTCATTGGACAGGAGCACTGAATACAAACAAAAAGGCCTCTAGATCATTCTTCAAGTGGCTCAATATAATTCATTACAGAGAGCACAGATCACATAGCAAACTATGGTTTTAGTTTGACCAGGAAAGTCTTATTTTCAAAGTGCTGCTCAACAGGAAAAAAATTGTGTCCAGCAAAGGCTGAGCATGGGTTATTCTCCATCACAGAAAAATTAAGTGTCCCAGCCAGCAGCTCCCTTTGAGTGATGCATGGGCTTATCATTGGTGAAAATAGAATATTTGCTGCAGCTGCCCATTGAAGCCTCTTCTCTGTTTTCTTCTCTGCTGTTCCAAAATATCCAAGATAAAGGGAACATGGATGAGTGAGCAAACTATTCAACTATAAAATTACCCTGATTCAAAAAGGTTTCTTACACTTTCCCTAGGTTTTTGGTGCTATTTAAGTTCTGACATTAAGACCAAATGTTAAAAGACAGCATACCAATATTTAAATGCATAAAAAGTTGCAGATTGTGGGACATTTGATCTGACACACACTTTTCTATGGGACTCAATGATTTTAATGGGATTTACTCTTGAAAAAACGGTATTCTACTGTAGCTAATTCTGTGTTTGTAATAATGCCAATAATAATTAACTTCAATTCTATATTGATGGGGGAGATTGATAAGGTTTGTAGGGCAATTAAGCTTCTTATCCCTGCTTTTTTGAATGTCCATTTTGTACTTTACACCAGATGTATTTCTAGGGTGACACTCAACCATATTTCATGTTCCCAAGTTACTAAAACCTGGCTTTGCCGTCAGGTCTGAAGCCCTGATGGTAAAGATGAGCCCATTTCTTGGTGTGGTTATATTGAATGTGGATTGTCATGAGTGTTCCTGATTGTTATTTATGTTGTTTACATTATTTTTCATTTTGTTTTGTAATGTTTTTTTTACAGTTTTTATCCTGTTTTAATTGTTAAGTCACCTGAGTTATGCAAATGAGATGGATGGCTATATCAATTTATTTTTCAGAAGTGTATGTGAATTTAAAACTTTTTTGAAATTTTGAAGTACTGTAATTTTGAAACCTGGTATAAAAATTACAGAAATAATAGCTATTTAAGTTAATTTAAGGAGCCACTTTGGTTAAGTGGGTACAACTGAGGAGTCTATGAATGGGTGACTTTGTGCCAGTCACTCTCAGCCCAACCCACCTCACAAGGTTTTTGTTAAGGGGAAATTAAGAAGCAGGTATACTAGGTATATTCACCAACTTGAATGATAGATAGATGAGAGAGAGGGAGAGAGAGTAATAATAATAATTTTACTTACTTACTTACAGCTTTGAATAAAACATGCAATTCTTTATTATGAGCATATAGTAATACAACATGTCCTATTTTTGAAGTGATAACCATCTCTCTGCCTTTTAATGTCTTCAGGGAACAGCAGCAAATAGTTTCAAAAAAAGGCATAAACATATCATACTAATTCTCTGCTAGGTGCCTGTTCACATTTCCTAAGCCTGTTTAACAAAAATTAAAGACCTCATTCGAGCCACCATGGATAGAAAAAAAAATGTGGTTCATCAATTTCATTTCTTTAAAAAAAATGCAGCAGTGGCTCGTACTGTTTTTTCTGTCAACTTTTCCTTTGTGGGAGTCATCATAATTTCAAGAGTATTTTCTTCTCTGGTAAGTAAGGAAAGTTATTTGCTGGAATGTTTTATTGCTAGGGAGTTGGGAATTAAGCATTCCTTCAAGATATATTGTTGAACAGATTCTCACTAGGCGTACACCATTAGTATCTAAACAATGAAGCATTTCTATCCAAACCTCTGGAAACAGAACTTTTCCCCCAGAATTGATTCAGCTCCTGGGCTTCTACTGCCTGCTACCCAGTATAAGTCCAATTCAGCTGCAGACAAAGAAAGAAAACAAGAGGCACAAGAGTTGCCTCTTTCTTTCTTTCAAATAAATCAGCACCAGTAGCAAGATCAGAGGAAGAAAATAGATCAGAGGTATCCACAGGGTATGGTCAAAAGGTCCAGATGGCAGCTACAGTGATGCAATCAAAGCTTAGCCCATGAAGTGCTCAAAAATATTAATTATACTGTTGTGGCTACTGTTGTGACTTCTTTTTTTTAACCATACCCTGCGGACACCCCTAAAGTACCTGATGACAGCATTTATTTTATTTATTTATTTTTAATCCCATTTATATCCCATTTATATCAGTAGGCTCTCCCAACTTGCATTGCAGAATGCTTAAGGGTTCTGGATAAAGAGTAGTATTTGTATTTGTGTTTGTGTTTGTGTTTGTATTTATTGGATTTGTATGCAGCCTTTCTCTCAAGGGACTCGGGGTGGCTCACAGACATAAAAACATGTAGTACAAACATTTAAAAGTTATTAAATAGATAATCCAATAAACATATAAAAATAAGACTAACAATTCTAAAATTTAAAATTAACAATCAAAGCAAATTAATATTAATATTAAATCAGGCCAGACCGGCTTGCTGAAAAAGCCAGGTCTTCAGGGCATGGCGAAAGGATCGGAGGTCGGGGATTATCTGGCATTCCAGAGTTAACTCATTCCAGAGGGTCGGGGCTCCCACAAAGTAGTGATGTCCTTGTGACAACCAAGAGCTGTCACCATAATCATTTGTGTGTGTGTACATGTGCGCAATGCATGCATTCATGCAAACATACACTGTTATACATGTCATAACCTTATCCTCCCGGTATCTTTTTTATTGTTTTCATATAGTTTCAGCAAAATGAAAATCTTTTTGTGCTGGCTAGCAGTTGAGAAAGACCAGTGGCCATATCCTTTCATGTAGCTTGATTAATTCCTCCCCATAGCCTGCTGAAATCACACACACCGCTATCACTGATATGGTCAATTTGCACAGTTAAGTTTCCTAAATTATCCCCCAGCTGATTTGTGGTTGAGAGAAACCAGTAGAAATGATGAATCTTTTCTTTCTACTTTTCTTGTCAGGAGGAGTTAGGGAAGGACAAATCGCATTCTTCAGGGAAGCCCATAACCTGCAGCCTGCTCAGTGCGTGCTGATGACCTTGCAGGTTGGATAGCTTAAGTGAAGTCTACTGTAATGTGTTATGAGAATAACCTTGAAGAATAGGAGGAAGAGTCACAACTAAGACAACGGTCAGAGGAAACAAACCTGAGTGCAAAGCAAAAATCTAATTTGAGAAACATCTCAGTTCTCTTGTATATAGAAGCAGGGAAGGAGGAGGTACTTTCAGACTTTCAAGATCCTGTTACCATAACTGTAGAATAAAGGATGTATTCATAACTGATTTCATAGGGCGATCTACTCTGAAGGACTAATAATTAAGAATGCTATCCACTCTTCTGTCCTTCAGGAAATGCTGTAAAGGCATTGTCACTGTTGCTTGGAAGAGGCTAGTATAGTAACAGAGAAGCCAGTGACTACTTCTCAGCTCTAAATTCATGGGGTTTTTTAGTTCATTTTAATTTTTTTATCATTTTAATCTGTTTTTATGCTTATGATTGCATTTATGTCCATATGTTTTATTATACTGAAAGCCATTAACTCATACCATACCATTAGATGAGTGGCATATTATTATATTATTATCTTCATTCATCAAACATGAAACTCAATCAACTGAACATTCAAATATGCGTAACAAATACCATTGATTGGTGCTAATGGTTGATACAGGTTGGTGCCAATGTCCTAGGTATCAACCAAGTACCAATTATTGTTGTTGTTGTTATTGTTATTGTTACATAACAACTGATGGCACAGTGGTTAGAATGCAGTATTGCAGGCAAACTCTGCCGCAGCCTGGAGTTCAATCCTGACAGACCTTAAGATTGACTCAGGCTTCCATCCTTCTGAGGTCAGTAAAATGAAGACCAGATTGTTGGGGGCAATATGCTGACATTCCAAACCCCCCAGAGAGTGCTGTAATGCACAGTGGGGTAGTATATAAGTCTGCTATTGCTATATAAATTTAATAAATAAATAAGCCATGAAGACCCCTAGATGAGAAAAGTCTGAAAGCTAGGAGAAGTGGCTATAGTACTCCATGCATTTATCAAGCCTGGTCATGTGGATAGGAACCATAGCGGAAAAGTAAATAAATAAGGATGGAGAAAGTGTGAAGATTGGATGAACCAATGGCCAAGTGGGACTGGACCATGTGGTAGAGGTGCCTTCTAAGACCGTTCTCTAAAGTTTATTCTTGGCTGCTCTCTTCCCCTTCTCCTGAGCCCTTCTGGAATTGCCAAGCAGTTCTACAATGGTGGTGGAGCAAAAGCAACCACTTTGCCATTGTCCTTTCCTTCCTCTTCTCTCATGCACCTTCAAATAGTCTTGGGAGAGTGTCAGTGCCTCTGCATTTTTACCCTTGGAGCCTTGTGGCTCAGAGAGCTCTATGCATACCCTTGGAAATATTTTTAGCAGTGCTGAGATAAGCTAACAGGAAAGCGTAACAGAAAACAGTTCATGGCTAGCTGAAAGTGTTTCACTGAAGACAGCCACAAGGCTTTTGGGCTTGGTTGAAGGAAATCAGCAAATGGAAGAGGATGGCCCAGCTCAGAACAAACTGTACTGCCAAACCTATGGTATGCATGGCTTTGTCAAGAGTGATTTGCATCACTTCATCATTCCACAAAGAAATAATGCAAGATCAGAAGATGTGGAGAGACTTGGCCATGGAATCACCAAGAGTCTGACTTGCCTGAATGGATCTCATCCTCATCCTCATCCTCCATAGCAGAGGTCAAAAAGTCACAAAATCCCACTTCTTTTTAGGTGCAGATGTGACTCATAAAAATGAGTAGGATTTCAACTGCCCGACTGAATCCACCATATTGACTATTTTAACACCCCCACCATGGATGCCCTTGCACTTCACAGGGGCCTATTTTGTCTTTTGTTCACTTTGACTATGGATTTCTTCCCAATGTTATATTTCAGACTGAAATGAAATGAAAAGTATCATAGACATATACATCATTTTTACTAGAGTGCCTAATAGAACAGAAATAAACATTTACAAACAGCTGCTCTGAAATAGAGTACTATAGTCAATGTAGTAGTTGTAAATTCTTCTCCAAACTTTTTTCTAATATCTACTTAACAAATAAAAAGCAAAATTACACACAATAAGTCTTTCATTAATTTATATTGTTTCAATTTTATAAATCAATGAACAATTACAAGGATAAATATATAAAATAGTTCTCTGTGCAATTCACACATTATTAAATTATTTCATCAAACCATATCCATATTTTTTTTTTTGTTCCATTTATATCCCGCCCTTCTCCGAAGACTCAGGGCGGCTTACAATGTGTTTTTTTAGCAATTTTGAGTCTGGGGTGAAGTGAATAATCTATACAATCTACAACAAACCATGTATCTTACTCAGAAACCTTACTAAGTTCGATTACTCCAAGGAAAATGTGTATAACAAGGCTTACAAAGTAGATATACATTGGATTAGATTAACAAAGACCCAAGCTGTTTTAATAAGACAATAAAAACATGCATTGAGAAAAGGGCTTCCTTCTTCTGACTTTATTAGTAAATGTACACATTCCTTTACAAAATAATTAATCTGGTGCATCATATAGTTCATACTGGATTTGGTATTTTTATCCACTTATTGAGTCTTTCACAAGGACCCAGATAGGCAAATGTTCGGTGGTGTTAAGGGTATCATCGCAGGATGTAAGTTGTTCCGAGTAATGATGCCTTTTGCAATTAACTGGTGGTGTTTTTTTCAATGACAATAGTGTTCAAGTGGTGGTCCAACTGTTTTGGTGCCTAATAATATTGGGTCTACCTTTGCTTTCTTTTGCCACAGTCGTTCTATTTCTATTTGCAGGACTTTATATTTTGTTATCTTCTCCAGTTCTTGTCTAATGGCTGTCTCCAGGTACTGCTCAACCACTATCCAGACTTCTTTGCCTTTTTTTATTGATAATTTTTAAGTATGGGATGTTATGTGGCAGGTGTATGTCTGTTTAAATTATAAAGAGCACCCTAGCTTCTTCATTTTCTATTAATTTCTCTATTTAATGATCCTACCAGTTCTTGCTTGCAGACAAATGGCTTTTCTTGCAGCTGTTCCAATGCACCGTTGTTACTACTTTGTCATGCCATTGTTTGTAGTTAGTCTTTGTGATCTTGCATCAGTTAACCATGTAGTCTACTGTTTCTTCAGCTGCTCTGCAAATGCAGCACTTGCTATCTATTGTTATCTTCTCAATTCAGGCTTTGTATGCATTTGTTCTTAAGGCTTGGTATTATACAGACAGAATTAGCTTCTCTCTCTTTTTTCAACTTTTCCACTCTTAGCCATTGCTGGATCTTCTTATTCTCTGCTTTGCCTGTTGTTGTTTTTTGTTTGTTTGTTTGTTTGTTTGTTTGTTTGTTTGTTTTACTATACTGGCCCCGCAATACTATTATTATTATGGCTTATCATACAGTCAGAAAGATGTTCAGACTGGATTTTGCATTTTTTATCCACCTATGAGTCCTTCCCAAGGACCTAGAATAGACAGATGTTGAAGTCTGATAGTGTTAAATGTATTCTTGCATTATTATTATTAGTAGTAGTCGTAGTAGTAGTAGTAGTAGTAGTAGTAGCAGTAGTAGTAGTACATTGATTTGCCACCCAACTTTTGGTGACTGAGCAATTACCCTTAAAATGTACAAAAGGTTATGAATTCAATACTTTATCTCAAAGAGTGTTTGAAACATTGAGCATCAGTGATTAGCCTATATGTAAGCATCAACAAGATTACTACAATATATTTAACTACACTGACCCTACCAAGTTCCAGGTATTTTTGTCACTTCGTTAGTATCTAGGTGATGATAGTGTTCTCTTTTGTCATTCTAATATATGTTTGTCCAAGCTCCTTTAGAGTCATACCTTCTGAAAATGGTGAAAATACTTCCTTTTCTATGCACTGTTCAAATCATCTCATAATTATTCTGGCATTTTGATCAGACAACTTGGCTAGCTCTAAGATATATCAGATGTTTTTCACATGCTTGCTGAGGCTCAGACAAATCCTGCATTGTTTTATTGTGTCAGCTTTATCGTGGAACATCATGCAACCATCTGGGGAAAAAAACAACATGGTCCAGGAGCAGCTGGTGAATTGGGAATGGCCAAATAAACACTGGCAGCCAACCTACATGAGGTGAGATAAGAAGACAAGCTGGAGCCCAAAGGGGCAGTTCTGTGGGATGCTGGCCTCCTTTTCCCTCTTACCTTATTTTTAAAAACAATAGTATAATTCATGCTCATGAAACTCTGTCATATGCTGAATGTCATTTCTAAAACATTTGGAAACACACACAAACATGTATGCAATGAATTTCTTGGTTAGTGTAGAAAACAAAAGATGCCAGGTGAATGCAGCCTAGGCTTCTCCAGATGTTGGTCTCATCATTCTGAGAAAATACAGGTAGATGGTGTAGCTCAGCAACATGTAGAATAGTGCCAGAAGTCCATCTCTACAAAACAATCCCTTAAGTAAATCCAAAGCATCCCCAATTAAGAAAGTGTCTCTTTTTTTAGCAGCATGCACACTTTCAATCAACACAAAAGAAGGCAACCCCCATCCATATTTTCTGAGTATTTCTGTAGGGTCTATGTGAAGCCCAGAGACATACACCATAGCTGCCTATTCCTTTTCTTTCTTTAATTAAAATAATATTTTAAACAACCAGGGAACTTTGGTAGTATCTCTAAACATATTAAAGCCAAAAGTGACTGGATCACCTCCCTGTGCTGAGTGAGCCATGGCCTTATTTATTTCATTATTTACCTAAATCACTGTCCTTGCAGCTTATCCAAATTAAAAGGAAAGAAAAGGAAGGAAATTAAAAGGGTTTTGGGATTCACCAGAAGCACTTTCTATTTGGTCATATAACAAGTTATTTGATTCATTTATCACATATTTTAATATGTCACCAATTTCTGCAGCTGAGAGAGCAGTGGACTATCTCAGTACATAATTAAGGATGAGCAAATGGATTTGGGGTTAGTTTTGTCTACAAAAACAATTACAGGCAGTTCCTTGGTTGTTGCTATACTAATAACTGCTAATACAAAAACAAAAGCAATAAACAATAGCTTAGTGATCACAAGTCTGGAACTTTCAGTTGCCATTATTAAGCAAATAACCATCATAGTTAAGCAAGGAAGTTATATGATCACCATTTGCGAGATCCTGCTGGCTTCCCTATTGACTTGCTTCTAGAAATTCAGCAAAGGAGATCATAAATGGCAATCATATAACCCCCATGGAGCACTGCATGAGAACCTGTCATTAATTTCTAATATTTGCTAAATGACTATCATTAAACAAGAACCATCTATATCTGGACCATTATCCATTTGGTCCAGAAAAAAGAGGTTTACATGGGTCTCAGGGACAGGGGTGGGCTGCTAGGGGTCTGTAGGAGTTCAGGCAATCCCCTTGCTAAAGGTCTGCCAGGTTCACCCAACCACCAAATCCCACTCCTGGTTGGCCCTGCCCACCCCTGGCTGGCCTCTCCATCCCTCCCCTCCCCTCCCCTTCCAGGAGTCTCCATGTGGCCCATTTTGGATGCAAGGGAAGTACAGGACCCACACAGAGACAGGGGAGGGTGAAAAACGGGTCTCCCGGAGGTTCCAGGATTCTGGAAATGGGCCTGTTTCTGCCCTCTGGAAGGGCCTTTTTGCCCTCCCAGAGGCTCAAGGAAAGCCTCCGGAGCCTGGGGAGGGCAAAAAACAGGCCTATTGAAAGTTCGGGAAGGGCAGAAACCGGCCTATTTCCAGCTTCCAGAGGTCTGTGGAGCCCAGAGGAGGCCATTTTTGCCCTCCAGGAGGCTCAAGGAAAGGCTCCGGAGCAAAAATGCCCCCCTGTGGTGCAGGAGGCTGACTAGGCCACACCCACCATGGCCACACCCATCCAGCAATAGGACAGTGAACTCCTTGCTCAAATTTTTGAAGCCCAGCCCTCCTCAGGGACCCCATTTTAATGAATGCCAATAATGATCTGGTATGATTAGTTTCCAGGATTCTATATTAATCCTTTACTTTTTAAACAATGAATGAGATTCATTTAGCTTCTTTCATTCTGACTTACATATAGCTGTTAAGAGACTTGATAGCAACCCTATTGGCCCTTCTGCACCTGTCATAGCTTTAGATACCATTTAACACATCTTGGTGAGTCCACCTGTAGTGATTGGGAATCATTTTATGGTGGTTCTGCTGCCATGTTTGTGGGCAGTGTGAGTAATGGAGAAGAGAGTCAACTCTGATTTCTGCAAAATTTGGCTCAACAAAACTTTGTCTTTTCCACACTCCCATTAACATCTGTAATGAACAGAAGTGGTATTCAGCCAGTTCTGACAGGTTCCGGAGAACCAGTAGTGATAATTTTGACTGGTTTGGACAACCACCTCTGATTGGCCGAGACTGGCAAATACCACCTCTGATTGGCCGGTAGGATAGCCATGCCCACTAAGCCACACCCACAGAACCGGTAGTAAAAAAATTTAAATCCCACCACTGGTAATGAAGCACATAGGTGACATCATGTGTCAGTTTGGATCCAGCAATTATCAATAAGCTTTACAATCTAGCTTTACATCAGAATTCTGGGCCAATATGTATATCAGTCCCACAAGCCATACAGGCATAGTACAGCCATTATAGTTGCTTCTAGACTGCCACAATTAGAGCCTGGGAAATTGGGAAATTCTTAGTGAGTAGGAGTTTAGACATAACAACATTCTTCTAAAAGTCAAGGTTGATGTCAGCCTGCAGCTGGAGGGGAGTGTATGAAGAAATGGTGCAAATGAGTTGACAGTTAATTGGACAATGTGATATACTGATGGGTGCAGGGGAACAGGTTTAGGATTTTCAGTTATGGATGGGAAAACCCAGGATTTCAGATTCGGGTTTCTTCCAGATGTGCCAACATGACTTCTCTAATAAAAGTTCTTATTTGGATGGACTTTGTTTCTGAGTGCTGAATAGATTTGGGGAGTTTCTTTGAAATGCTGACAATGTAGTCATTGTGAGAGTTATAATCTGGAAAGGTAGATTAGACTTAATCCCAACCGGAAAAAAAGTTTGTCCAGAAATAATCTTAACTCAGTCATAGCCCTAATATGATAGCACTATATGATGATGTCCTTATCTTGAAGGAGCAAGTCCATGATTTTTCAACCTCCACCACCACAGACTGTTGACTTCTGCTGAAAGTTCATCATAATGTTCTCTGTATAGTACTGCCTTATTAGAAAGAATAATTCTAGTAACAATTCTAAATTGTAAACCACAGTGGACAGAATGCTAATGTTTGTGAGATGTTACTGTAAGGTAATATTTATGTCTGGTCACTTCAGTGTTTACTGATTGGTTTCCATGTTCAAGAGCTGGTTTTGAATAATAAAGCCCTATATGGCTTGACTCTAAGGTACTCCACTCTTCTACTCTGTGACACATTTTCTTAGCTTTAATCCTCCCTAATTTTAAAAATGCAGCATCAAAAAATAGGAACTTTCTGTTGTGCTTCTTGTGAGCCCCCCAAATTGGAAAAATAAATATAACCCCTAAAATAGTTGCAACAGTGATATGAAGCCAGTTTATTTTCATTGTAAAACTATATGATTAGGAGATCACAATCTATTAAATCTGAAGTAATAGTCATATTACACCTATGTTTATGACAATAACCAGAGTCTTTTGTTTATTGTAGCACATGCCTTTATGGACTGAACCTGTTTCATGCCATCAATCAAGTCACAGACTGAATCCCTAAAACTGTAAGTTATCATGAAACAGGTAGTACGTAGGAAAACACGAAACTTAGCTATTTAGGGACAAACTCTCCATTCTTGAAAAGCTACATTTCTAGCCATGAGGTGGCACTATACACTAAGAATTACTACAGCAGGTAAAAAATAGCTGATGGGAAGTTTAATCAAGTTATGCGTGTACAATACATTTAGAAAGGGGGAGTCCAACATCAATTTAATAAGAGGGTATGGCTACAATATTCAAAGCAGCCTAAATTGTTTCCTTGCAGGACAGGTAAGACTGAGATTATTACATTCTTGATAAGATAAAACCATTTACATCATAAGATACACAAATATAATTCAGTGATATTCAGCGCCAGCCTTATCTTTCTATATTGTAATATAGTAATATTTTAAGCACTTAATTTTGTTAATGCACAAGCATTGAATTAAAAATGAGATAAAAAGAGAAATGCAAGAGGATATACTATAATAAAAAAATGATTGTGAAAAGAAGCATCCAATAACATTCCTTCTTCCTTCAACTGTTAACTGCCACATAGACATTTAAAAGACTTTTTTTTTTAAAAAAGTATAGTTTATATCTATTTCTTTTTTCAGTAATAGTATTTTTCTTTATTATTCCAATCAGTGGAGAAAGCTATCTTTTTTTCTCTAGGACTTGAAAACAACCTGATGCCTCATAATCAATCAATACATTTTATTTACACTCATGGACCAATGCTCTGTACCATCTACAAATAAAAGAAAAACTTAGAAATGTAAAAATAAAATTAAAAGTGGTTGAACCATTGAAAAGAAAGAAGAGAATGACATTAATCTAATAATACAATACAAATACATGAATTGGGAATATGCAATTGTCATCTCTAGGGCCTAAACTTATTATTAATTGTGATTTGTCACACAATCAGGTGGGTATTCAGACTGGATTCGGCATTTTTGTCTGCCTATCAAGTCCTTCCCAAGTATCTGGGATATGCAGATGTGGATGTTTGTTAGTGTTACAGATCTCATCTCAGAATATAAGTTGTTCCGAGTAAAGCTGCAATTAGTTTTGTAATTAACTGATGGTGAATTTGTCAATGCTGACATGATCAAATGGTGCTCAGTTGTTTTGAAATTGCATCCAGGGTACCCATTATTATTGGTACCTAGAAAGGATATATTGTAATATGCTACAATGGATCATAAGAGTGTCTTAACCATCTTCATAATCTCCCTTGAGTAACTAGTCAATTGGACAGTTATCTGAATCAAAGAAATATTTTTTCATGCGCCACTGTTGTCACTCAGAACATTTTCTTACTTTCTACATTTTGTTTCAGTGAATTGCCTAAAATTTACAATTTGCTATGAGAGAAGTCAAAATAATCTTTTCAAATTTTATAGCTACAACCTAAGCATCAAGAATTCATAACAGATTTTCCTAAGCATTTTAAAACACATGAGATAAATTTGCAGCAATCAAGTAAAAATGCATCTAAAAATAGGTCACAAGTGATTAGATGTAAATATAGTGAAGTTAGTCCAGATACTCATCCATATTTGTTTCTGTTGATAGAACAAGAAAAAGAAAACAAAATGTGAGGATGTTTCTAATATTTATGAGATCAATCAATGAGAGTAGTTCTAAAAACATAATGTTTACATTCAGCATGACACAAAATTGCCCCCATCCTCATTTTGCTATAATGTGCATCTGTTAATAAGGAACTGGTCATTAGTTGCAATTCATGGTTATAAAAGACCATGAAGTTCACTTCTCCAGATGACAGGAAGTTCCGTGGAAGAATCTTTGCAGAAATGGTGGCCTCATAATGATGGTATGCTGAAGATCTGTTGTGCTTGTAGTAGCTGTTTATCTGCAAATAAACAAGGAGAAAATTTGGAATGCAAATAGTTTTCCATAAGCAGACCGTACATATTCTAATCTTGTATTGAATTGTCTTAAAATTACAGCATGGATATCATTTAGGGTTTTTTATTTTCTTTACTAGTGTTTTTCCATTTAGTTAATCATAGCTGAAATTTTAGCTAAAAGCTATGAAATTTCAACAACTGCAAAAATTTCCCATAGTTTAATATTCTTAGCAGGGTAGCAAATTGATCACTTGCATTTCTTATACTACACTTTTAAGCAGAGACTATGGGGACATATAACACCATAAAGTGATTAATAAAATACGTTCAAAACACACATCAGAGACTTCATATAGTAAGACATCTTTATGAACTATTTTTAGAATTCTTTGTCATTTGATCCTGGCTTAGGGTAACCAACTTTCATGGCCTTCATTCCAGATATGAATTGTCAACTAGCATAGCTGGTGAGTATCAGGATGGGGAAGGACTAACATGGTGTGCATTATGTCTGAATGAAACAGTATAAATACATCACTTAAAAAATGAATTCTTTACTTCCAAGACTTTACAGAGAAATAGTGGCAGACTGTTATTATTCTGCCTGAATCTGTTCAGTTAAAGTTACCATCTGTCATTTTAATGTCATGTTACCCAATTAAAATGCTGTTACTGGATAACAGTCACTGGAAAAGACAATTGGACAGATTGCCCATCCCGCCCTAAAGCCTCTAGTTCCTGCTTTGCTTCTCTTTGCAACCTGTTTAAGAAACTGTGTATATTTAATTTGTGGACTGTGTTGCAAATAAGATCTACTTATATCCAATAAACATTTTATTTTAACAAATTGTAATTGTATTTTAATCCCCCAGCAGGGTTATTTTTAGCAATAACCCCCTTCCCTCCCAAAAAACCCAAGGTTTGACAAAATGCATGCAGATGTTATAAGGCCAGGAAGAGGACCCTATAATAATAAAACAACCACAGTACCGGTTCTGCATGGCCCATTATATTCTACTTCTGAGCTAATATCTGTGAAACAGTTCCAAAGTTATATTTTGTTTTTGTTCCACAAATGTTAGGCATAAACACTGGTTACATTCCAGTATTTTATACCACAATAATTATTCTGCTTCCTTTAAAAAAAATTCAAGGAATTCAAGGGAAACACTGACCAGTCCATTTGCAATTTGTTTGTTTGTTTGTTTGTTTGTTTGTTTCATTTATATACCGCCCTTTCCCGGGGGACTCAGGGCGGTTTGCAGGGCATTAAAAACACATAATACAAAAATTTAAAAAGAATTAAATGTCAACACACCCACACAGTCAAATAAATATTAAAAACCCAACCCCTCAGTCCAGACCAGCCGACGTAAAGAGGAAGGTCTTTAAGTCCTTACGGAAGGAGGCTCCAGAAGGCTGGAAAAGGGCTGTTTCCAGCCTCCAAAGGGCCTCCAG
Organism: Mimophis mahfalensis; assembly: GCA_032468015.1. Taxonomy (NCBI): domain Eukaryota; kingdom Metazoa; phylum Chordata; class Lepidosauria; order Squamata; genus Mimophis; species Mimophis mahfalensis. Next base: position 5,068 of record JANHFR010006229.1, on the reverse strand, counting down.
AACTCGGAGGAGGCAGTTTTTGCCCTCCCAGAGGCTCAAGAAAAAGTGCAGGAGACTGACTAGGCCACACCCACCATGGCCACACCCACCCAGCAACCAGGAAGAAAACTGATTGCTGAATTTTTTAAAGTCTACCCCTGCACCCACCCATCAAATATTCCTGCACTTTCCTGTAGGAATTTGTCATAGATCCCCCTGGCAAAGAATGACTACACGCTTTAAAAATACATACTATATTCATCCTATAAAAGGTATTAGAAAAAGCGTAGAATTTAAACTTAATAATACAGAAAGATAATTGACATTCTCCAGTGATATGTGGAAAGGGAGGTTTAGTTGCCATCACACAGCCTTCAAACATCAACGCTTTTCATTGAAAAATGCCGAGGAACAGGACAGGTTCAAAGGAGACACCATTGGGAACCTTACAGATTCCCCTTCTTGCAGGATAAATTCCTGGTTCAGATAGAAATGCTCCTGCAAATCAGGGCAGCGCTAACTGAAAACATACTCTGGCTTAACCATTTATGTTTTGGAATGCTGGTTATTGTTTTTCTTTTCATTTGATTTTTTTAAAGGCAAAGGTAAGAAGATACTGTCAGCAGATACTGTTTTTAAAATTGATACATATGACTCCTGGATCAGAAAAACATTTAGTCAAAATTTTTATATTTAGCCCTGAACAAAACAGGTCAGCCTATATATGGAAATAAAAATTTGGTTTTTTGTTTGTTTTTTTGTTTGTATTACCTTCCACTGATTTAAAAAAAAAACAAATGCAGATGATACATAGGCAGACAGACAGATTGCTATCAGATACTGAATCTGCCAATAACATTCAATTTCATTTAAGAAGCTATCTTAAATGCCTACTAGCCAGCCATAGGCCTTGGTGATGTCTCATTAATTTAATGGTGCTATGTATCACTGCCATCAATAGCCTTTAATTCTTCCTTAACTTACCCCCTTTGACGTATTGCTATCCACAATATCAAAACCTGCAAAAAATTTATCTATTGGTTCAGTGCTCAGTAGCTTTCACCAACCTGTTACCCAAAAGCTGTTTTGAGAGAGTTGGGCAAAGTTGTAGCCAACTTTGAATAAATAAAAGTAAGTAAACAAATTTTGAAGATCTTCAAGCAGCATGGGACTGAAGATTTTGGGAAAGAATGATTGCTGAGACCTCTGCTTTTGATTAAAGCAATGTTTATTCATTGCAATAACCCCAAACCTGGAACTATTTATTGGAGGATACTAGAAAATTAAATGAAAAATAAAACAACACATCAACAGTAATCTGGGAGATGTGAACTAGAAAAACTTAAAGTTTAACCTGTTTACATTTACTTCACTGACAGCAGCTTCAGATAGACTCTCCAAATCACTGCCTTGCCTAATGGATGCATACCTACAGGTCTTCAAACTTGGCAAGTTTAAGACTTGTGGTCTTCAACTCCCAGAATTCCTAAGCTAACATGAGTGGAGGAGGAATTCTGGGAGTTGAAGTCCACAAGTCTTAAAGCTGTCAAATTTGAAGACCCCTCGTTTAATTTGTGGACATAATACAAAAATATGTGAAGAAGAGTAGAGGAAACAACATTCTGCTGAGATGCTGGTTTTCTGGTGAAGAACTACTGGTAGTATAGAGTTAAGCCCACGTATTTATCCAAAGTTTATTGGGCT
>JANHFR010006228.1:430079-440171 GCA_032468015.1 Mimophis mahfalensis | reverse complement strand
ACAACTTTAAAAGCACAACTATGAAGACGTGGGAAAATACCCGAACAAAGCATAATGCCATACATATATATATATATGCACGCACAAACACACACACACACACACACACACACACACACACCAAATAGGTTGTGCTTTAGGGTATCTAAACCAGTGTTTCTCAAGGTTTATGAACTCTAGTTCCCAAAATTCCCTGCCAATTCTGGGAGGCAAAGTCCAAACATCATGAAGTTGCTGAGGTTGAACAACACTGATCAATATATATTCCTCTTCCAAAAAGAAAACAATTTTCTGTGAGCACTTGTCAGGTAAACAAATGCCATCAGCCAATGTTCCAGAACTATCCCACCACATAAAAATCTAGCACACAAAATTAACAATTCACAAACACAGCAAGTTAAAGGCAATCATTATCATTAGTGAAGCAAACAAATAGAATACATTCTGGCATAAACTGTAACAGTACCAGAGTGAGCAAAATGAGTTGAGAGGTTATGACTCCAGAAAGGAAGCCAGCAATAATAGTGAGGATGTGTGTGCTATAAATGACAAAAGCTGGCTGAACCACTTTTTTTTCATAGTGATATAATTGAAAAAAGCTTTACAGCAGTTAGAATTGATTCACTTCATCAAATAAGTTAGTTTCAACAGTCATGAGCGATTTTATGTTTTGAGAAGAAATGCTTTCATCTCTTGGTACTGCTGTACATGAACTTCAGCTTAAAATGTCTTTGAAATTCAGGTCCAGGGGCAGATGTTATTTCAGAAGCCTTCGTCTGCCTGTATTATTGCTAGTGCAGTAATGTGCAGACACAGTCCTTTAGCCAAAAGGAAGGAAGAGAAGGATGAAGAAGGGTAAGGGGAAAGAGGTTGCAGATATTGGATATGTCTAATCTAGCAAAAAGGAGGACCAGGTCACATGATAACAGTGTTTTAATATCTAAGAGACTGTCACAAAGAGGAGTGGGTCAACCTATTCTCCAAAGTACATGAAGGCAGGACAAGAAGCAATGGAGCTAATCAAGGAGAGAAGCAACCTAAACTAAGGAGAGATTTTCTATAACAATGAGAACAATCAACCAGCGGAATAGCTTGCCTTCAGAAGTTGTGGTAGCCTAATCACTGGGCCATGCTTTTAAGAAGAGACTGGAAAACCATTTGTCTGAAATGGTGTAGACTAGATAATATGATGCAAAGAGAATGCATATAGGTGTTAATGTTTCAAGGGTCAAGGCACTCGTCTTTGACAGATAAAGTGGAGCGAACTTTTTTTTTAAAAAAAATAAGGCTTATATTTCATTCATACTTAAAACTTGCTGAATTAGCTACAGATCCTAAGTGGTGTGCAGTGATACGAAACCCCACATATATGAATGAATGAATAAAATAAATAAATAAAACGTCCATGATAAAAGTTAGGTTATTATAAAATGAAATAAACCAAGTTGTATTTATTGGATTTATATCCTACCTGTTTTGTACAGGAATTCAAAGTGGCATGCATAGTACTTCTTCATCTTATTTTTCCAAACCACAACAACCCTAGGAGGTAGGATGAGCTGAGAAAGAGTAGGAGGCTCAAAATCACCCAGTTAGCTTCCATTGCAGAGGAGAGACTGGAACTTGGGTCTCCCACCCAAGTCAGCACTTGAACTACTCTACCACACTAGCTGTCATAGAGAGCTAGAGCTCTCTATGAATAGATGAATTTACGTATCTTGATAGAATGTTTACTAATGGTGGAAGGAAATTATACTGCACATTAAGCCGCACATACCTGATAGAAAGATAATAAGTAGTATGTGATCTATTGCATAGATTGTGTCTTGTCAAAAGGAATAAAAGTAGCTTCCGATTGCTTTGTAATATGGAAGTGAGAGTTGGCAGTATCCAGAGAAATAAAATTGTATCTTGACTGCGGTTGAAATATGGTAGTCAAGAAATGTAGTTAATAAAGCAAGAATGAATGGGTGCTGAATGAATGTGGAGTGCAATGCAAAAGTGAACTGCCAATATGAAATAAATAATGTTGCTTAAAAAACACTGGTTGTACAGAGAGAATAAATGTGGACTGAACTGCTACATGAAGTGAAAGTATGGGAGAATGAAAAAGTTCTGGTTGTTGATGACCCTGGGAAAAACAAAAGGAAATGTATGAAACAGTATGAGGCAAAGCAGATAAAACATATCTGACCCGAAGATAGTCTGGAAGACTAAAGAGGTATGGAGAGATATAATAAATGATAATTTCTCTCTCTGGCTATATTGTTTAACACTTCCCACTTATTATTTTTATAAATAACTCAAGATGATAAACATACCTAATATTCTTTCCTCCTTCTGTTTCTTCTTCTTTTCCTACATTCTGCATAATATTGCTACTCCTGAAGGATCTAGTACATTGGATGTGTACATAAAAATGTAGTATTGTGAGATAATGGGAAAGCTCAGTAGACATCATTAAACATTAGAGGAAGTCACCATTAGTGAAACTGGTTTTTATGTAGCCTTTAATAGTCATCCCCAAGCTTTAATGAATCCATATGGGTATACTCATCTGGAATCCAAAAACCTGGAAAAGGTTAGTTTGCAATATAAGATACTCGATAGATTGAATTCCAGTTGCTCCAGTCTTGATATCCCGTCAAGAGATTATTTTCTCTCTGGTGATGGAGAAAATTATGAAGACATTTTTTTGGGTCTTGTCAAAAAGTGTGGATCAAGGAAGAGAACGGAGTCTTAGGAGCAATTGTGAGCTTTGAAAAATCAAGACAAGAATCATTATGTGATTATACAGTAGTCTCTCAATCACTCCCTTCACCAGAATGTCTGGTTAAAACAATATAGGAAATAAATAAAGGGACTTATTAAAGAAAGATTGAATATTAGATTAGCAGATTGACCAAGATGATTTGAAAATTCTGAACCTTCTGTTCAGAAGCAAAATAAATTCAGTATATTCAAAGCAAGATATTCAGTTTCTAAAAAGAATTCACTAGAGTCTGAACAAGAGCCAGTGTGGTGTAATGGTTAAGGCATCAGGTTCGAAACCAGGAGACTGTGAGTTTTAGTTCTTGTTCACATTCTAACTTCTTGAAATGATCTATTAAGCCTCATAGGAGTTTTGAATCCATTACATGCAAAAGGGCTGAGATTAACAAAACTAATTAGTGTAGTACCAAGGAAAAAGTATGCTAGAGAGCATTCATGTGTTACATTAATTCAAAATAAATTACATACATAATGTAAAGTAAATGTCTTAGCAAGTATTTTCTCAATGAGTGTCTGAACTCTATCCCTAGATATGTACCTTAATCTTCTTTGTATGGTTCCATGAAAATCAGTTGAGTTCTTAATTGAATGTCAGATAACTGATTAGCTGATCCTTCTGCAGTTCAGTCCCATTGATGGCATTATTTTTCTTGTCAATTGAATCCATATAATTAGGTCAAATATAATGTAATATTTTTGTGTTTTGAGTTGGAGTTTTGAGTTATGTCAATGATGACCAAAGAAAGAAATCAGGCAGATGCAGAGAATATGAATTAGACAGTTTGATAAGGGGAATCTGATGAGCTTCTTTAATTGGTTGGTAAATTTTTATTTGTCCGCTTGCTGTTTGTTTGTTTGTTTAATTTAATTTATACCCCGCCCTTCTCCCGAAGGACTTAGGGCGGCTTACAGTCTAAATTTAAAAACATAGAATACAAAAGTTAAAACAAAGATTAAACAACAGTATTAGGATCTACCAATTACAAATTTAAAATTAACCAATTAAAATCATCCATTAAAATTAACTTTTATCAGGACAGACCAGCTTGTTCAAATAACCATGTTTTGAGGGCACGGCGCAAGGCTCGTAGGTCAGGGATAATCCGGATCTCCAGAGGTAACTCATTCCAGAGGATAGAGGCTACCACAGAGAAGGCTCTCCCCCTTGCCAGCCGACATTGTTTGGGTGACGGCACCTTGGGGAGGCCAACTCTGTGGGACCGAACTAGATGGTGGGAGACTGTCGGTGGCAGAAGGTGGTCCCACAGATACCCTGGGCCTAAGCCATGGAGCACTTTAAAGATCATGACCAACACCTTGAATCTTTATATATTTATATTTAACTCTTTATAATACTATTAAAAGAACTTACAGAAGATATGGCAATAGCTTTTATTGGAAATAATTTCCCACCAACTCTTTAACTATCTAGATGTTTCTTAGCATTTTTAATTTATTTATTTTTCCTTTTTCTAGACAGGTCGGCACACATATAAACAATTTACTGAACTATTTCCACTCGCCATCTATACTTTGTAACTATGCTCTTGGAGAGCCATTCATGAAAGCAGATATGATGCTGGAAAATGGTACTTTGCTCTGTAGCAGATTAACTGTTGGTTTCATATCTATGTATCAGTGTCATGGAACTTGCTCCAAGGAAGTATTGCCAAGTTCGTTAGTGTTCATTGGTGCCATGTTGGGGGTCTACATTTGAGTTACTATGTCCCCAAACCATTCAAGATAATGACTTACAACATATATCTGTATTTTGAATGGGCCTGGTACAGCTGAGTGTGGTACCACAGAACTTCACTGATTAGTACTAACTGGTAACCGCACAGGTCTGTTTTGTGCTAAATTCCCCAAACTTCCCATTGAATAAAAACTTTAGGAGAGGACGGGAGCAATGTCTTTCAGATTGCTATATCTTGAAACAGTTGCATTGTTTCAAATGGAAATATTTTCTCCTTGATAAGCCATTAGACAAACCCAAAATTAGCTTGAACAAAAACAGGAAAGAGTATTTCAGATTCCCCCCCCCCTACTTCTGCAAAAAGCTTTTCCCCTGCCAAGATTTTTCCAAGGTTTTTAGAGAGAGAAGGCATTGTAGAGTATTCCTTAATCTCACAGACTATCTATCTAGTATGCAATGATCTTACTCAGTAGTGACTCCTTCACAGTGCCTTAACAATCACATCTTTGCTGAAGGGAGAATGGGAAAGTTCTTTGACGTATCCCCCTGTTTGTGATCAGGCCAATAAAGGTATATAAATCTATGTTAGAGAAAATGTTCCCCTTTTTTGTGGGAAAAGAGACTTGAAATGGCAGCTTTTAAATCTTTTCTGCCATAAAAAGGTTTCATCAAGAGTGTTTTGTTCAGTCCTAACATAAAAGGAGGAAACACTCCCTACCTAATATTAACCTGAGTGTCAGGTGTGTGTTTTTTAAGCTAGCCCATGTTAAAAAGATCTGTGAACATGCTGATATCTGCCTTACTGAACATTAACATTCATCTAGGATTTCTCAATACAGGAGGAGCTCATTATACAGAGCTGCATAATGCAGACTCAATCACTTCTATTGTAAAAGACAACTGGAATGAAGAGATCACTTGCAAAGTGGGGACCTCCTTTGTATGTTGGAAACGAAAACCATTATTTTGCAAAAAAAAAAAAAAAGGTACAGAGTCTTAAGACATTTTTAATTCCTATGGTAGTACATGCATCAAAAATTAAATTGATCAGCCCGATAACTTTATCTCTAGCTTGCTGACTGGAGTCTTTCAAAAAATGTTGTAAGAGAGAAAAAGCTTCCTACATCAGAATCCTTGATTCATTCTGTATGTTAGGAAATAATAATGATGTAAGTTTTAAGCAAGCTGATGATGACTTTGAGACAATCACTTTGTCTTTCTCATTCTTTCATTCATTCCTTCATATGCCTTGGGATGTACTGAAAGTGTTTGGAAGTAAAATCATTTCTACAATACTTCATAGAATATTTTTCAACATAAATATACACAGGGTTGTAAGACAAATCATAATTCTGAAGAGCCTACAGCAGGGGGGCGTCATCATGTGACACATCACAACTTTTTTTACCCTTTGCTGAACCAGGTGTGGTTGCCAAGTTTGAGTAACACTTATCTACTTATCTACAATTTGGGATAAAGCCAACAATTCAAAGATATCTAAAGATATTTGTGAATGTAATAGAGTTGCCTTATTTGCCAAAAGGAACCATGATTTGTTTGTCTTTATGTCTTCCTTTTCTTCCCTACAATCCATTGATGGTGCAATAGGAATAACTATCTCAGACATTCAAGAGAGCTGTATTAATTGTATTTCTTTAGAGAATTCATTAAAGCAGTAGAAGTCAGAGTCCACACAACAGCATAGTTTATTAGTTGAAAATTATATCCCAGATTTCCAGAATATAAATGACTACTATGAAATACCCTAATTAGTAACAGGTTATTGAGGCGTTCTCCTCCCCCCCCCCTCATATTATTATTTTCTTCAATGTGTGCATGTACAAGCACTGGAAGAAGATAAAACCGATTGTGCTGGATATTGTACACAAGTTTCAGGCAAGTTACAGATGGTAGCAAGTTAGAATGACTTCCCTCATGCTGTTCTGTCAGCAATGATCTAGATTAGGCAGATATCAAAAGCTGCCAAATGCTTTTCCATTCCCACTGGTTTCTGTGCTACCTACAGCCAGAGAGATGTGACTAGCATGGGGAATGGAAATGCAGAAAAGAACTATGAGAAGCCTCCACGTACAGGAGAGCAGAAGAGCTGGGTTGGAAGAAAGTCATAAATGACAGTCACCACACTGAGCATCCAGTGGTCAGGAAATAATTATTTTTCTGCCCTTTAGCTCTTCTTATTAAAATGTAGTGTATTTTTGGTCATTTTAAGCAAACACGTATTATCTGTTTACCTTAAAAATGTAGATCTGGAGATCTTTTTTGCTAGGTAAAAGGATTGAGTAGAAGCCGCCCTTTGTACATCTGGAGAAATGGATAGAAAGTTTTTTGCTCAGTCAAAAACTGTCCATCGATCAATCGCTCTATGGGACTAAAGCAGAGAGCACAACTGGATATATCACATAATGCACCGCAGAAGTTTTTGTTGTTGTTCTTTTGCTAGTAACAACTGTTAAAATATGGCAGATATTTCTCAGGATCAAAGCAAGACCTTGTGAGTAAGGTACTTACTTCAGTCAGCAGATAATGAAGGAGGCAGAGCAGACAGAACTGTGGGGAATATGTTATCTGCACTTCTGTGCCAGAGTTGTATAGCTAAATATATTGACTTACCTGCTTTGAGGTAAGGTTGTTTTTATTTTGAGTCCCAGACCCTTTGATTTTTTATATATATTTTTTAAAAAAACAAAAGCCCAGGGTATAGCACTGGCAGTCCTCAGCTTACAACCACAATTGAGCCCAAAATTTATGTTGCTTAGTGAGAAATTTGTTCAGTGGGTTTTGCCCCGGTTTACGACTTTTCTCACCAGATTTGTTAAGTGAATCACTTCAGTTCTTAAATTAGTAACACAGATATTAAGTGAATCTGGTTTCCCCATTGACTTTGCTTGTCAGAAGGTAGCAAAAGGGGATCACACGACCCCGGGACACTGCAACAGTCATAAATGTGAGTCAATTGTCAAGCATCCAAATGTAAATCATGTGACCACGGGGATGCTGCAATGGTTGTAAGTGTGAAAAATGGTCATAAGTCACTTTTTTCAGTGCCATTGTAACTTCAAGTGGTCACTAAATGAACTGTTGTAAGTCGAGGACTACCTGTACTATCTTGGCTTCAAGTAGTGTAACATTTCAATCTGACTCTGTTAAAAATAATAGTTATAAATATAAATGTGAATATAAATATTCTCAGCCCTATAAGTGGATTGTGTCCTCCTCATTTGTCTTCTCTACCAGATAATTACTTTCAGATAAGAGCTGTCTATAGAGGCAAATTCTATAGGCAACAGGCAGGAGCCTTATTTCCTTTATGAAGAAAGATGCTACGCCTCTGTTCCTTCTTTTGATCCCTTTTTTGATATGAGAAATAACTATGTAAGTTGGTGATCTTTCATGGAATTCCCAAAAACAAAATTGAAAGGGAAAATTTTCCAGCCAGTCTTTCTGCAGGCCATATGAGCTCCAAACTCAAAATTCTCTGCAGGTGTAGAACACAACGGTCAACATTCAGCTCTTATAATTGATAGACAAATTGTTCCATACTGGGATTAGTTTGAATTGCTCGATTTCTACTTCTCCAAATTTGCATATCTATTGAAGGAAGCAATATCCTCTGTTTGCTCTAACTGAAATTTAAGCCAGACCTCAAAACCCCACACTATATATACTAAGTTTACTTCAAAAGCTAGCTTAAATATAGTTGAGCATTGGCATCATTTAAATGCAGTTGCTTCCCATTCCTCCAGGTTGAAATACCTGTAGAATGCAAATCAAATGTTTAGAAGTTTTGTTTGTTTCCAGCATCTCTTTCGCCCACTCACAGCTATTTACTCTGAAATACTCATTTACTCTGTTAGCAGGTGTTTGGATTGTGTTCAGATTTAGGGACCTTGACAATGTCAACCAGCAACCCATGTGCCACTCACAGGTGCTTGTCTTGACCACTGTAATTAATGAAAAGGAGTTGTTGACAGGCTTCATTAACAGGACATAAGGATGATCAAGGTACTCGGGGATCTCTGGGGGTGAAGGAGAAAACATGTATAAACACATAAGCCCTCCAAGATCCATCCATGCATTTGGCTTCCGACTCTCCCTGGAACAGCCCACAAATTTGGATGGATTGATGGGTATATAGATAAATCTGTTAGCAGTGAACATGCTGCTTTATTAAGTCTCAAATGCTGCAGAACAAAGGAACATAAAAGGGAGGAAAACAAACTTCAGTAAAAAACAAGTAACTGAAAACTGGGCAGCATACCAGTTTAATAAATCATTATTATTAATTACAACAGACCAGCTAGCCTTGCTTGGGCAGCAGAGTGACACCCTGTGGCTGCAATTAGTGGTTGTGCTTTGGATGGTACAATATATTGGAAAATAAAGCAAAATGATTTATTTTATTTTATTGTTGTTTTTTATGTTTTATTCATTAAATTTGTTTGCCACCCATACCTCACCACAAAACGACTCTGGGAAGCTTACAAGGTCAAAAGCAATAAAACTATACAAATATACTCTCTGTGTGACTGTGTGTGTGTGTGTGTGATAAAAAATATAATTTCTGATTAAAAATCATAGTAAAATGATGGTGGTGGTGGGAACAGGGTATGTCGGGAGATGTGATGTGATCTTCTATTGTTCCATTAGCCACTTCCAGCAAGATGCTTCTCTATTGGGATCCAAGCCAACTGGTAAAGCCAGATCTTCAGGCCCTTAAATGAAGGTGGAAGAAGATCCCCTGTGTATGTGTGTGTGTTCCAAAGGCAGGAGCCAGTCAGAAAATTGTGGTGCATTTTCTGCACCAGAAAGTGATGCCCAAGGTCTGAGCATCATCTGATGCCCTTTCGCTTTGATCATGCTAAGAATAACATGGGCTTTCATATTTTAAGTTGTAAATATAGTTCATCCTAATGCCATAGAGAACACAAGCTAACTTTGCTTCAGAATTCGCAAGCTACAATGGTTAATTTTAGAATTATGTTTTGAGTGAAACCTGCATCTGCATTTCATCATACATACTTAAAAAGACTCCTTTGACCAAACAAACAAACAAACAAACAAAACCAGGAATGCTTAATATGCTGCCACCATGCTGTCTTGAATAACAAATTCATTTTTCTACAATCCTCAGAGAAAACTCTGTGTATTCTTGATGAAAACTGGTGATTGTCTGCCATTTTGATTCAGCAAATATGTGAGAAGTGTAGTGCCAGTCCCAAAATAAACATTTACAATATTTAAACTGCCAACATAGAATACAAAATTTAAAACAAGAATTAAACAGTAGTATTAGGACCCCACAATTACAAATTTAAAATTAGCCAATTAAAATCACCCCTAAATATTAGCTATTATTAGGACAGACCAGCTTGTTCGAATAACCATGTTTTGAGGGCATGGTGGAAGGGCCTCGAGTCAGGGATAGACTGGATCCCCGGAGGTAGCTCATTCCAGAGGGTGGGGGTTGCCAGCCAACATTGTTTGGCCGATGGGCACCCATAGGGAGGGCCTCCTTCGGGTGCCGCTGATCAGGGAGTGTCGGTTGGTGGTTCCCCGGGGGAGGGCGTTCTCGGTTGGGGCGCCGGCCCTTTGGAACCAGCTGC
>JANHFR010006228.1:328107-342973 GCA_032468015.1 Mimophis mahfalensis | reverse complement strand
TGCTGAAACGTTGCTACAACTTTAAAAGCACAACTATGAAGACATGGGAAAATACCCAAACAAAGCATAATGCCATATATATGTATACACACACACACACACACACACACACACTCTTTATGGTTTTGTTAGCATGTTTTTAACTTGTTAGCATGTTTTTATTTTAAATTGTCACTGTTTGAATGGGAAGAACATTTCTCTAGTTCTCAAATAGGGGAAAAACCTTCTTAAATACTTCTACTCATATAGTTTCAGGGACTACAATAGTGGTAGCACAGTGGTTAGAATGCAATGCAGGCTAATTCTGCTGCTGACTGCCAGCAGTTAGATTCTCACTGGCTCAAGGCTGACGTAGCCTTCCATCTTTTCGAGGCTGGTAAAAATGAGGGCTCAGATTGTTGGGAGCAATATGCTGACTTAGAGAGGGCTTCAAAGCACTATGAAGTGGTATATAAGTCTAAATGCCATTGGTATTGCTATAATCAATCAAGAATTCTTACGGCGATTAGGACTTCAACTTGATTAAGCAAATTGCTCAACTTTCAAGGCATTTTCGACTTTGGTCTGTACTATTTGTGGCCTGTAGAACTAATATTTATTGCATAGTATTGAGGTAAACATTTGTATCAATTTCCATTTTATGACCTATATCTAGACCTTCATTTTAGTTGTCTAACCACTTGTCTCCTAGCAGAGGTATGTGGTAGCCTCAGTAATTGGACTGGTTAGCTTTTTTTCTGCCTTGAGCCATCATTACAAGAACAAGCTATGGATAAAGATTCTTCAGGACCCCATAAAGGAATGAACAAAACTAGAATTTAATTTGTTGAGGGTGGAATGAACCAACCTAGAATCTAAGTCTGGGGGAAAATGAAAGGCTTTTAAATTCACAAATCCATAAAAGCTAATGTGCACCTAAAACTGTATCTCTATACATAATCTTGTTTCAAAGCCACACGTGTATTTAAAGAATAACTCTCCTCTAACAGCATTAGATTTCATAGGAGAATTGGTAGCAGAAAATTGTACATTTACGTTATTATCCATAATTGAACATTATCAAACTGCTATTTATTAGATATTATTTCCACAACGTTCCTTTTTATTGGAATGTTTTCCTTTAGCATAAAGGTAAAAGGTAAAGAAATCCCTGTAGATTTTATTCTTGCCAATTTGGGAGTGGTCATCTCCATTTCAACACCATTGAGCCAGTGCTGTCTGAACACATTTCCAAGATCATGTGGCCAGCAGGATGGCACAGAGTGCTGTTACCTTCCTACCAAAGTGGTACCTGTTTATCTACTTGTATTTTCATGCTTTCAAACTGCTAGATTGGCAGGAGTTGGGGTGAGGACGGGAGCTCATCCCATCACGTGGTGCTTGGGTCTGGAACCTGGGCTCCCAGTTTTCCAGCTTACAAGCCCAGCATCTTAACCACTGAGCCACCATGCCACCCTTTTCCTTTAGAATATTGAAATTAAATCTCTTAGCATTGTTTCCCTGTAAGTAGAAAGTATCATCCAAAGCCCAATGAGTAGTTGCACAGTAGTGTTAGTGTGAAATATGATCATCAAAAGACCTGTCCTAAATTAGACCGAGAACTATTATAGACCCTCATGCTATTTAAGGAGTGATGAATGAAATGCCACAAAAACACATTGATGCATAGCAGTATGTATTTCTGTGTGCTTGCTTTCATAATAGAAAAACTATGTATAGTATTCATGAGAAATAATTGCTAACATTTTGATAGCATCCAATTTATAGTTTTCAACACTCTGAGACTATGCCACTGAAATGGGAAAATAACTATATTTTGGTTGGGCAATTTCAGGTTACTTTTATTGGACAAGTTCAAGATGGGAATGGTACTAGATTGTTTCCTAGAAATCTTCTACTTCCATTCTTAGTTTTGCTAAGAATGGGTCCAATATATATATATTCTTATGATTTCATATATCATTGTTCTCATACAGCCCTCCAGAAGTTGGGAAGCGGAGTTGTGGTTCCTAATAATGTTGGGAAACCTAACTTTACAGGTAATCCTTGACTTACAAAAGCTCACTTAGTGACCATTCAAAGTGACAAAGGTATTAAAAATGATTTATTTATGACCATTTTCACACTTACGACCGTTGCATTTTTCACACTTATGACCATTGCAGCATCCCCATGGTCACGTGATTGGATGCTTGGCAACTGGTTCATATTTATGATGGTTGCAGTATCCCAGGTTCATGTGAGCAATTTTTGCAAACTTTTGATAAGCAAAGTCAGTGGGGAAGCCAGATTCACTTAACAACCATGTTACTAATTTAACAACTGCAGTGATTCACTTAACAAATATGGAAAGAGAAGTCCTAAAATGCAGCAAAATTCGCTTAATAAATTTGTCACTTAGCAACATAAATTTGGGCTTCAACTGTGGTCATAAGTTGAGGACTACCTGTATTTGCTTACCTACCAGATTCCACCCAGTGGGCATGCTCCAGGTCTCTGCTTCAAAACAGTGCCACAGAAAAATTGATCAGCCTCTCCACTGATATCTGGAGGGCCCTAATTCGAATTAGCCTTCTGCACATCTGGGTAGACATACTGGTACTAAAGCCCAGCATGTATGTTAAGAGCTTCAGTTTTTTTGTAATGTAATTTGAGTTTTTTAAAAATATATTTTGAATTGTGTACAAAGCATCCCACGACTGAGATGAGTGGCTATATCAATTCTCTACTTACTTATATACAGTGGTTCCCTTGCTTATTGATTATTATTGGCTGAGTGTTTATAGCATTTTAATTTCAATTCCAAATTGGAAACTATATTTTTTGTATTGTCAGGTATGGTTGCTGTCTGAAGTTGAATAGCTAAAGGCTTTCTGGATCCTCAATCAGCTTCCTCGTTTTTCCTAGGGGCAGGACTGTCCTTAACATGTTATTAATCTATTTAATAGAATCTTCTCAATTAAAATTGGCTAGAATTTAATAGGGGTTAATTTACTGATGCAAATTGTCAAGTATTGTTTCCTTTTTCATTCTCCTCTCCTCTTTTTTTTTTTTAGGCAATGCAGCTACTTGATATTATCAAGGAATCTTTCCCAACAATCAGCCCATTGTTCTCTTGGTAACTTGAAAGAAAGTTCCAAGTAAATAAAACTTTCTCATTAGTGATGTCCTTTCTGCTCTACTGTGGGAATTGTTGGCTCCAGCTTAGTTAAGTCAGTGTCAATAGTTGCTGCTATTACAGCCTTTCCTGATTGACTGTGTCTCAAGGGCATAAAAGGAGGCATTCACTAACAGCTACAGTTTACAGACAAGAGAGGAGTTAAGCTGAAAGAATCTGTAGTGCCTTGAGTTTGTAATCCTGAGGATATGAAGGTATAGATGTCTGTGCGGTGTGTCATCTAAAACATGAAGGGATGTCACAGGGCAGAAGGTGGGGATTTATTCTGCATAACTCCTGAGAGTAAGACCAAAACTAATGGGTGGATTCTTAACAGGGAGATAATTTGAAACTTGGAATAAAGCGGATTTTCCTAACAGAACTATTAAGTTTAATATAGCCTTTTTCCAGAAGTATGGGTGCTTCACCAGAGGTGGTATTCATCCAGTTCCAACAGGTTCTGGAGAACCAGTAGCAATAATTTTGACTGGTTCAGAGAACCAGCAAATACCACCTTTGATTGGCTGACAGCATAGCCATGCCCACCAAGCCATGCCCACAGAACTGGTAGTAAATAAAATTTGAATCCCACCACTGTGCATCACCATTGGAGGTTTATAAGAAAGGATTGGGCTATCATTTGTCTGAAGTGGTAGGTTTCCTATACTGGGCAGAAGATCTGACTGGATGTTCTCCAAGAACATCCGATCCAGTCTTTGGAACTTTGGATCTTTGTAGGGTTGGAATGTCTTTTCCAACCCTACAAAGCCATGATAAATGAGTGTTTATATTCCAACAGCAAACAGGGTCTCTTTGCAATAGATACCCCAAAGCAATAATTATTTTGCCAATGACACAAACAGAATAGCTTGATCCCATATTTTATGATATTTGTATGATTGATTGCCCAACTCCTATTTGCCTCAGGGAAGTAGTATCAATTTAAATCTGTTCATAATTTGAAATAGCTTTTGACCTTGGATAAGAAATTGATCTTGGTAGGGGTTTATCTCTGTTGATAATGACATCTATGATTATAGAGAAATGTTGATACAACATTCTAGTATTACTCATCTTGCTATCTCTCAGATAAAAATAACATATGCTGGAGATGTTTTACCCTAGTAGATTTTCAGCAAGTACTATAGCCAGTGTGTCTCTTGGGAATGTGCACAAATATCTTTTTTATTATTCATTGCATTTTGGCAAGCTCACTTTCCTAAAAGTGGAAGATTTCCAGAATATTTGAAATTTTAGACCTAGGTTTCACTTTTTTATTATTAGAGTTGGAGGAGGCCTTACGTAACATCTTTGCACTTTCACCTGTGCTTAATAAATCCCTACATTACACTGTGGACTTTGAAGAAGCACGATATGTAGACTCATCAGTGTGGCTGTGAACTTTTTTTCTGGACAATACCATTGATAAGTTAAAAGCAAACAAACAAATAGATCATGAACAAAGTTTGCCGAGTAGATTTTCCCAGAGTTCTCATTTGAGAGACAAAGTACAAGCTCTAATTATAATTCTTTGGATACATTACCTGAAGACCTACCTTTGTGGAAAAGACTATAATGCTGGGAAAAAGAAGAACATGACAACTAGCAGCAAAGTGAATAGACTGAATTAGATGGAAATGTTGTATTGTTGGAAGATCTGATTGACCAGGTTAGGAGCATATCATGCTGTAGGAAATATGGTAACCAGCATTGTGACCAACTTTGTGATACATAATTATTCTCATTTATTTCATTTAAAAAAATCAATCACATGAGGTTTTATTTCTACTATAATAAAGTAATATATTCATGACATGGTTCATCAGTTACTCTTGAGATGATACAGCATATCGTTTCTACATGATTATATTTACATAGGAATCCAGTGGAGAAACACATTTAAGAATTATTCCCTTCTTAGAATGGACAAAGAAGGAAAAATGAATTTTGTTTTTGTGAAGGATAGGATTTATGCTGTCTTGGGGGGTGTTGTCTCTCCCTTTTTCATATATTCAGCAATATTCAGGAACTCTTTTGGTCTGATGAACATAAGTGTAGGATGCTGTTGGGGAAGACTAGCCAGGAAGATGTGTGTTTTATGAAGAAAGAAAAGAGAAACAGGTGTTTTCTTCTACCACAGTTTTGCTACAGGGTGTCCACTTACAAGGTGCAAAGGAAATGTGGCAAATATGATGTCTTTTCAATTCACAATGCAATGTGATTTTTTTTTCTCCTCCTGGTCATTTTGAGTAATAAAATACTTTGTAGGTGAGAATTTTTCAGTTAATTCCACTTAATACAGGATCTTTGTTTCTCAGCAAACACTGTTTTTTTTTTAAATGAGAAGGTCTTTTTTAATCATGAATAATAAAGAATAGATCCAATACTACAAAAAATTCACAAAGTTAATGTAGGCGCAAAGAAAGACCCTAAGGACAGTTGAATTTTGCATACCAGCCTATTAATGAGCACCCATTTGACTTAACGTTAGATTTTTGTTAGCGTATTTCTAATATAAAATAAAATATTACTGTTTGAGGAAACAAGAGAATTCCACAGATTTTAAAACAATAGTATTTTATGTACAACTTTTATTACAGTATATGCTTTATTTGTGCTGGTGGGGTTTTGCCAGTGCAAGGGATTTTATTTGTCTTGTTATTTATTGGTGATTAAAATAACTGGGGGTTGTAATTTATATGTTTTATTAAAGCTTATATTTGGGCACTTTATAGAAGACCAAATATTGCTCTATTTTTTCCCTCTCTCTTTGTCACAGTCTCTCGTAATTTTCTACTTAATGGTTTTGCATCTACCTTATTTTGTAATTGCTTTTTACTTTAGGGACAAGGTTCGCTCTCCACTTTACGTTAATCAATACTTACAGAAGACTCTATAATTCATATAGTCCAAAGGTACCTTAATATAATCAATCTTGCCAACATGTACAATGTTTCAGATCAGAAGGTAACCCCAGTTTAATTTTAGGAACCTCATTTTAATGCTATATTTCTGCCTTATATTTTAATCAATTGTGTATTATTCAAAATATATGTTTTAGTTGGGATATATAAGAGAAAATAAGTGGTTTTTTTTTTAAATCAAAAAACATATCTGAATGTGAAATTTCCCATAGTTCATCTATTTGTGACTATATGGGCATGTGTGTATGGTTTATCTGGTGCTAATATATAAATTGTGTGCCAGTACTATTTTCAAACTAAAAAATAAATTTAAAAAAATATTCCCTATTCTGGCCTACAAGTTTGATACTTTTTGATAGTCTCCGGTCCAAGTGCTAGTCAGGTTCAACCATACTTAGCTTGTGCTGTCACAAGGACAAATGTATTGTGGACTTTTGGTAAACTATTAATTGAAAACCCTGGCATCCAATAACAATTCATAAACATCTCTCTGTGAATATTTTCAGTCTTATTCTGATAATATGTTGGATCTAAATTTTTATTATGCTTTGAACTGCCTGGATCCATGCTATAACTGTATACCTGATACCTCTGGTAGAGGAGGGGGCCTTGCCCAATCTCCTCCCCCTTACCTTCTCAGGAAGGGGCAGTCCTAAAAGTTTCCCTAAGGACCTCTCCTAGGACCACTTCCTTCCAGTTGCCAGAAGAGAGCAGCCATGTGGCCACGTGACTGCCAAGAACACAATGGATTAGACTAGGTAGCATTTACTTCTTTGTTATTTTTATATTCAAAATATAGTTTATATTTGGGCACAAAGTGTGTCATGTCTTTTCTTCGCCACTAAGCAATAGCAACGATCCATCCTTCTTAATTCCTCCAATAGATCAACATATATTTATAAATTGATAAGAAGCACTTTGTATGCAGAGTAACTCTATAGTGTGGCAAATTCACATAGTAAAAGAGTGAAGGCAGCTGAAGAACTGACAAGCTCAATTGCCAAAAGCAGTTACAGGATAAAAATCTAGATTGAATGAATGGATGGATGGATGAAGAATGAGAAAGAAAGAAAGAAAGAAAGAAAGAAAGGAAGGAAGGAAGGAAGGAAGGAAGGAAGGAAGGAAGGAAGGAAGGAAGGAAGAAAAGCAAACTAGAGCTACTCTTTCTAAAAAGAGATGGTTTCATACAGATAGTGGAGAGAAAGCAACTCCTCTCTCTGAGAGGAGTTTAATATTTGACAGCATGATTATGATATTCTGATTAGCTAGTTAAGTATAGGCTGGATGACATGGCAATTAAATGGATACAAAAATTGTACTCATCAAGAATGTGGTATTAATCAGTGGCTCTTCATCACATTGGAGAGAGATATCAAGTCGGACTCCACAAACTCCATCCTGGACACTCTACATTTAAGAATGTTTATTAATGACTTGGATGAAGCTATGGAAGGAATGCCTATAAGATTAGCTGCACAAAACCAGCTGGAATAGAAGACAAAAAAATAAATTTTAAAATAATTTCCATGGAAGAAAGAAATGGGCTAAAAGTAAACCAGTGAAATTAATAAAGACAATTGCAAAGTTGTTCTGCACGCATATTTGATGGAATTTATTTGCTTCAGTAATGTCATTTAAGAATGAGATCTTGGAATAATAGTTGCAAAGTGAGTATGAGTCAGATTTGTGATATGGCTGCAAAAAAAGAGGAAAGTAATTTATCCCCCATCAACAGATATACAGAAAAATCATACAACGTAACGGCCCCACTTTATTTTGCTTTGATCAGACCCCACCTTCGTAACTGTGTCCAGTTCTGGACACCCACTCTTTAAAAAGGATTTATACCCTCTAGAATTGAGTCAGAAAAAGAGAACAAGGATGAAGTGGAAATAATTCAAATTCCTTAGGTTTGGGAAGGGCAATTTGATAGAAACTGAAAGGATGTCTCTCGCATACAAAAGCTCAAAATTTTTCAGGATATAAAATCATGGATTTAAGTTACAATAAAAAAAAATCTAACAGTGAAAGCAGTTTGACAGTGAATGAATCAATTACCTAGCAAGGTGGTGGTGGGGTCTCCCTCCTGGGACAAGCAGACACCAGAAAGCCATCTGCCAAGGATAATTTAATTTGCATTCCTGCACTGATCAAGGGGTCAGGCTTAATAGCCTAAAAAAACCCCTTCCAACACAAGACTGTAGATCCAGATGACACTGTGGAGACAGTAGCTTGTGTTTTTAAATCTTGTACTTTTGGAAAGTATGAATCAAATTACTTGCAACTGTGTGTGGCACCCTTGTACTATACCTGGCAGTAACCACTACTCCCCTCCCTTCCCCTTCCTTGTTTTAAATATCAGGTTCAGTTTTTATGGGAAGTAAAACCTGGATCTTCATGCTGAAAACTCAGCACTATACCTGTCTCACTTGGTAGGAGATAAGGGTAGGTAAAAAGGGAATGAGTGAAATGTAAAGAAAATTGTTTTGTGTTTTCATGCAGAAAATTACACTAAAATAGTGTGGGATGTAATGGGGGAAGAACATTTTGCAATTGTAGAAATTAGGCTGATTTCACCATGCTTTTATCTGCACCTTCAGTTCTGTCATTGACACTCCTGCAAAGAATCGCTGGAGAAAATGCAAGCAAATGCTGTGAGCAATCCAGCTAATGGAAAATGTACAGAGGAAAATGTTCTGGTTTTGAAGTGTGCTGACATCTCAGATTCACTTTTTTTCTCTCTTATAATCCAAAATTTGTTCAGCCAACATAAACAGGAACTTGGGAAAAGGTTTTGCCATTTGCTTAACCTTTTCCCGCTGAAGCACAAAAGTTGTGTTTTCAGCATAAATTTGTAAAGTTCCCGCTGAGTTGCCTTTGTTCATATGCTGGGCTCCTTTTACATATACTTCATCAATTGCTTTGACCTTCCTTCCCCTCTTTCAATTTAATGTCTGTTTAGATTTGTATGTGGCTGGGCTACTCCAGCAGGGAGGCTAAGGGTTATTTGCACTCATTCGTTTGCAGCTCTTCCAGGACTGTCTGCAGCATAGGATTAAAAAAAAATAAAAATGAGATGGAAGTTGGTCTATGTTCTCCCCTCCCCCCCCTTTTTTAAATGTGTGACACATAAAAAGCAAGTGGAATTTCAATGATGCTATCTTGGCTGCCATCTTCACTTTTTAAACCCATTCTACCCACACTCCTGACTTTACCTATCCCCGTCTTCACTCCTTTTTGATTCTTCACCTATAATCAAAGTCTTTGGAAGTGGATGGTGATAATTTGATTAAATAGGTAATCCAATATTGCACTGCCATTAGTTTGTGCACGCCACTGATAATAGAATTGCCCGTGGAATGGTACGGAAGGAGGAGGAAGGGAAAGAGAGAGAGAGTTTGTTTTGTGACCAGCTTGCATCTGACCTGTCACAAAGAGAATTTAGGATACAGCAGATTACCAGTTGACAGGGAAAAGGTTGAGTAACATTTATCTGTCTTTGTTATCCAGTTGAGTTAGACATTCGCACAAGTGTTCTGCAGGAAGATTTTTACTTTAACAAAGGAGGGGTCCCCAACCCTGGGTCATGGCCTGGTACTGGGCTGAGGCCCACTCAGAACTGGGCCATGCAAGTAGCAGGCGAGTGCATGCACACAGCTCTATTTGTGTGAGTGGTGAACACTCACATGTGCATGTGAAGCTCATTGGTTGCACAAATGGAACTTCACACAAGTGCCAGAATACTTGCTGCTCATGCAAACAGAACACCTGCCACTCACATATAACCATTCCCCACCCCTGCCAGTCTGCAAAGCCAGAAAACATAATTAGGGCATCATAACAAGCCTGATCATGTCATACAATTAAGCATGACCCTCTATGATTGGGTATTGATACCGGAATCTGTAGAAAAAAAACTATAATGGAGTAGCTGGAGCCAATAGAAGAGCATGGGTCAACAACCCAGCTAATGAGATATTACATTTTTTTTTCCAAATTCAGAGCTTATATGCTATGCTAGAGGGGTTTAATGCATTCAAAACTATACTGATCTAGATTTAGTGTGGTTAAGCAATTTCCTTAGTGAATGTTTCCAGATGATGCAGCAAATTACATCCAACCCCCTTTTGACATATCTACTCCTTTCTATCGCTTACCCTGCTAATTTTGATTCTTGGTTAAACAGAATTTCCCAATTTCTTGTATTTTTTTTCTGGATCTGAATTATGACCATTATTTTAAGTAGGATGTCTGTGTTGGGAGGACAATAGGCTAATCTGTTCTGAAGGTTCCACATCTCTTAAAAATAACCTTCTTACTCATGTCCAGGAGCTTGGTATGGGCAACAAACTTAGGATAGAATAGAGCTAGAAGGGACCGTGGAGGTCTTCTAGTCCAGCCCCCTGCTCAAGCAGGAGAACCTATACTATCTCAGAAGTGACTGTCCAGTTTCTTCTTAAAAACCTCCAGTGATGGAGCGCCCATGATTTCCAGAGGCAAGCAGTGCCACTGGTTAATTGTTCTCACTGTTAGGAAGTTTCTCCTTAATTCTACATTGCTTCTCTCTTTGATTAGTTTCCATCCATTGTTTCTTGTTCTGCCTCCTGCTGCTTTGGAGAATAATTTAACCCCCTCTTTGTTGTGTCAGCCCCTCAAATACTGAAATACTGTTATCATGTCAATTCTCCTTTTCTTTAGACTAGCCAGAGCCAAAATCTGCAGCCACTCTTCATATGGTTTAGTCTCCGGGCCTTTTGATTTGATCATCTTAGTTGCTCTTCTCTGAAAGTCTCAACACTTTTTTTCTAGTATAGTGGCCAAAATTGGTTGCAGTATTCCAGATGTGGTCTTACTAGGGTTTTGTAAAGCGGCACTAATACTTCACGTGATCTTGATTCTGTGCCTCTGTTTATACAGCCCAGGATTGTATTAACTTTTTTGGCTACAAAACAAAATAGAATAACAGAGGAATAGAGATGCTACTGTCTTGTAAGGTTCTTTCTCTCTTATTTCCCTGGAAAGTATTGCCTGCTTAACTGTCTTAGCAATTAGCCTGGGCTAAGGTGTATTTCTTTCAAACCCAAAGAAATCATTCAATTATTGCAATGTTCTGTACGTGGGGCTTAAAGAGCATCCTAAAACTGCAGCTAGTCCAAAATGTAGAAATGTAGTCAGTTATGTTTCTGCTTTGGTAGTCCCACATTTCATTTCTTCTCTGGAAGCTACACCGTGCATCCAGGCAGAATTCAAGGTACAAAACTGCACCTATACAGTAAATAATGGAAGAACCTGATGGGAAGTAGGAAATATGCCTTTTCTTGAGCAGCATCTGTCCTTTAGAATATCATATCCCACCTCTCCAAATGAGTAGATTGGCCCCCAATTATGCTTTTGTAAAGCTCTGAAGATGTGAAGATGAAGACTTGGGTGTTCCCCGGGGCCTGGATTGAAGGAGTTAGAAGCCATTGAGAAACCTATTTTGTTGACTGTTTTGTTTTATCTCTGGCAGTAACTGTAGATATTGAGGGATTTTTGTTGATGTCTTTAGTCTAGTTTTTAGTCTGTTACTGATACTCAGAGTCATATTTATAAGATCAGATATAAATTAATAAACAAGCAAATGAATAAATACAATGCCTTGGAAAATTGTATAAATGTAATCATGTGAAATGTTAAATGGTTATTTGTGTATACTTAGGGAAAGCTGGTGTCCAAACAGTTTTTAGATTAATTCTCTGCATTATTTTCCATGCTGGTCCCAAAATATATATTTGGGACTGAGTCCTCACCTTTGACTGCTTTTCCTATCACTCTCCAGCTATTTCTCATACTCAAATGAAGAATCATGTATAAAGAAAAAAAAATGAAGAATTTTTGCTGTATTCCTTGGAGATCTAGAATGATTCCATTCATTGCCGTTGCTATTGCATGCCCTTTACTCCTTCTCTGTGTAGCTTGCCTCTGCAACATTTTCATAGACTGATTAATAAATGGCATGTGTAAACATGTAACTTAAAATGTTTAAAAGCATATCTTATTGGATTTTTATAATGATACAGCATTTCTTACAACTGGCAGCTTGATGGTGTACTACCCTTAGTTTTACAGATATGTAATTAATGATGCCGCCCAACAAATAGATTGTTCCATACAGTTTATTCTTTTTTGCTTTTCTTCAAGAGGTTAAACATTCCTGGGTCTTTTAACTGCAGTCCTATAGTGTGTATGTGTGTGTGTATGTGCGTGTGTGTGTATTTGTGCATGTACAGTTTTGAATCAGTTTTTAACTCCTGACAACTGTGTAGATTTCAGTAGTGATTTGCCATTGCCTCTCTCATACTGAGCCAAGATCACCAAGCAGGTTTTGAGCCTAAGGAGGGACTGAAACTCACAGTCTCACAGTTTCTAGTTTGATGCCTTACTCACTACACCAAACTAGTTCTTTATACCTTCTTACTAAGGAGTAAATAATTGTGCTACTGGTATATTTGAGTGGTGTTGTGGTGAGGGACTAAAATTCATACAGATTCAGTTGTGAAGGGCGGGGGGAAGCTTTTAAAAAATAGTTCCACTTTAAAAGTTTTGTTCTGGGGTTGGTTTTTGTTTTTGGGAATGGCCTATAACCTCTCACACACAAAAAATACATAATTATAGAACGTGTGGCAAAATGATAAAAATAAATGGGCTATTTGTTTAAAAAATGAAAACACAGCAGTAAAAAGATGCTGAGGAGCTATTTAGTGCCGCACATTACCTCTTCATCACTTGATTATTTTAGTTTCATTTCTATTTACATACCCAGTTGATTCTTTTGCATCTGAATTGTGCACAATTCTTTCAATAATGCACGGTTCAGTGGCTGTAATTACAGGATTGTTAAAGTTCACATTTTACTATTCATCTTGTTATCTCCAGTAATAGAAGGTTGGAATAAATGCACATAATTACACGGTTGGTCCTAAATTATTTTTTATATTGCTCTCACCAGGACACACTTGAAAAGGAAAATGAATTCTTGGTAAGTTTTCCCCAGCCCAGTTTTAGTAGCAATGTTCTTGTAGCAATTCAAGACAGCACTCCCCTTTTCTTGTTTCTCAGACATAAAGAAAATGAAGCATTTTCAGTATAGGGTATATATTTTTTTTTATTTCAGTGTGCATGTTTTTTACTCCTGTGCTCCCACTCCACTTATCTTTTCGACATGTATTTCAAAAATGAATTCAGTGAATGTTTTTCCACATGATTCTACTCATCAGCACAGAAAGTTTACTTTTCAGTTCCCAATGTATGATGTTCTCATCAAACCAAATATTTACTTAGTCTAGCATTTTGTTCCAGATTCTTATGGGAAATTCATAGTATTCATCCTACTTGCTAGATTATATTGTGTATACTAAACATCTCTAATCAAGTATAGGCTTATTCTTTACAAAATAGTCTTCTCTCAAAGACATCCAACTTGGTGGCTAGCACTCCATCTTATAAGAAAGGTAAAGGTAAAGGTTCCCCTAATGTGTTAGTCGTTCCTGACTCTAGGGGGTGGTGCTTATCTCTGTTTCAAAGCCCAAGACCCAGCACTGTCTGAATACATCTCTGTGGTCATCGTCATGGTCATCTCCTGGCATGACTAAAAGCCAAAGGTGCACAGGACACTGTTACCTTCCCACCAAAGGTGGTTCCTATTTTTATACTTGCCTTTTTACATGTTTTCGAACTGGTAGGTTGGCAGAAGCTGGAAGAAATAACAGGAGCTCACTCTGTTACATAGTGCTCAGGATCCAAACCACTGAACTGCTGCCTTTCTGATTGACAAGCTCGGTGTCTTAGCCACTGAGCCACTGCATCCCATCTATCTTACAATATTGAACTCCGAATTTTATCTAGGGGCTATGTGAAGAAATACGTTATTTTTCCCTTGTCTCATTCCATTTATTGGCTAATCTCAAGTCCCAGCAGAATAAACAAAAAGTCTCTCCATTCTGTTTTTCTTTTATTTATATTTTTGATATTATGTATTTATATTCTATTTATATATTTTTCCATATCATGTATTGTTTAAAACCTTTTTAATTTTTGAATTATTTTCCTAGTTTTTCACATATGGGAAAACTTCCTTATTTTTGATCAAATATTTACATTGCATATTAAATTTGATTTTATAAAAAAGAGTATTATACAGTAACATCATTTACTATTAATTTGCAACATGAACTTTGATCTTTGTGTCAACCATTGGAGATTGGATCAATGATTTCCTTTGTGTTTTTCATCATAAATCCAAAATCTTGTATTTCATCAGCCATCACTACCCTGAATAATATCATTCATAGATATATATAATCAAGGCAAAGGAATGCTACAAAATGGACAGAATGTATCAGAAACACCAGTCAAGCAGAACACAGCGAACCCCAAGACCAATAAACACAGACCAAGAGCCTCAACCAATCAAGATGAAGAAAAAACCATTTAGGCAGAGCACGCTGCCTCACCAAATTTAAAACAGAAACAGCCGCTAAAGCCTAACACACATGAGCAAGATTAACCTGATGATGGCAGATGAGATTTTGCCGAAACGATGCTATAACTTTAAAAGCACAACTATGAAGACATGGGAAAATACCTGAACAAAGCATAATGATGTGTGTGTGTGTGTGTGTGTGTGTGTGTGTGTATTCAGGTCTTTTCCCATGTAAGGTCGAGGGAGACATTTTGATGAGGTCACACTCATCATCTTCAGGCTGGTGTCTTTGGCTTCGTGCTTCTGGGAGCAATGTGTGACCAG
>JANHFR010006228.1:174974-185468 GCA_032468015.1 Mimophis mahfalensis | reverse complement strand
CAAGGGCATATATCCAAACAGGAATTGGATACAACAACACATTTTTGATTATTTCCTGAAAAAGATTACGAGGCCCATTTACATTCCAAATGATTAATCAATATAACTAATGATGAAAATGCATCTCAAGTTGTAATTGCTGCAGCCAAATCTGCAGAAAACTGCTGCACTGGGCTGCAGATATTCAAAATAGCTTGAATGAAGTAATAGGCAGGCTGTCCATAAGTATGAGTAGTCTGTAAATTAGACATTCTAAATCCAGAACTGCCTGTGACAGTTGAGACTAGGTTAAATGGGGTTTAATTGATAGTTTATAATTAGAGCCTTGACTAATTCTTCTTCTGTTGTTTGCCACATTTCCAAATTAAATCAATGTCTATAGTTTTCTAATTTTGAAATAACCAGAACGTTGTCCAATTTGACTTTCTACTTCTAGTTGTTCTAGAAGAATATATTGGATGTTCATGTTCTTGTTTTCAGCATATTTCTACCTTCTTCTTTGAATCAGTTGCTGTCTTTCCTTTGGCATTTTTTAGTATACAAATTTAGGTTCTGGAGCTTGGAAACTTTTCTTTAGACTTTCCTACATTTGTTTCCAACTTCAGTGTCTTTATAAATGCTGGGGTAATACTAATTCTTGTCTTTTCTAACAACTTCTTTAGAAATTCTTTGTTAAGTTCTTTCCTGAGATCATTGCTTTTCTGGGCTTTCACTTATCTTCTGTTCTTGGCAATTTCCATAGTTTGTTCTTTCATCCCATTTGACTTCTTTTGTTTTTTGTTTTTGTTTAATCTTTGGAAGCTCTTTCACGTTCATCCTTTGCAACCCCTTTGACTTCATTGCACATTTCTTCTTTTAGTATGTTTTGTGAACCAATCCATCACATAAAACCATGGTAAGGTTCATTTGTTTTGACATAGGTTGTTATGTGAACATCGCACTTGTGTTTTATTAACTTGGGTTTAAGGTTAATGTACTATGTAAATGCAGCCAGTTGTCAAGGTTACGTAAAGCATGTCACCATGCTCTGCTGTTAATTATGTCTGAACAGGAACAAAAAGGAGCTTGATTTTGATTCTGCCAAAACTGTCAATGCACATTTCATTAAGTATTTTGAAATTATTTATTTTTGTCATAACTTGATTAGAATTGCAAGCAAAAAATGATAAATACTAATACTTAACATAGTCATATAATATTTAAGAAAAAAAGTAAAAGAAAAAAGAACAAAGCCAAAATTGCAGGGGGAAAAAAGAAAGAAAAAAGAAGTATTAAAAAGCGACTTCCTACTTCCTTAAATTGGCTCTAGGTATCAGTTGCGATTGCTACTGTTATTCCAGCTTCCCTGCTATACAAAACTTCTTTGTGACTTGATACCATTTCTTGGTTGGCAATGGAGTTCCCCAGACTTATAGTCTTGGTGAGATTCAATCTGCCTTCTCTAGGGATGGGGCCTGAGGTGCTTTGGAATCTGTGACTATCATGATGGCCATGTCAGAGCCCAACACAGGACTGAGCCCTGTATACTGGATCTGATGTTCCTATTGGAGCAGTGGCTATGTGATTTGAATTTGGGGGAACTTTTGATATTTGCCATTGCCATAATCAGAGCATACCCTGATTATGATGGGAATCTTTAGTGTCACTATCCAATAAAGGGAGGCTGAACCCATTAGATCGGTCCAACCCCAGTGACTAATGGACATGAATTTGGTTCACTTCCTTCTCAGGAAGCTTTACTGGACAATTTTCATCCAGTATCTAATCTCCCCTTTTGGGGAAATAGAATTGAAAATGTGATTGTGCAGAAGCTTCAGAGAAGCTTGGATGAAACAGGTTATCTGGATCCCCTTCAGTTGAGATTCAGGCCTGAGTATTAGCAGCATTTTTATTTGGTCTCTGGTGAGGGTGGGATGAATATTGGTATATCCTGCTCTACTTGTTCTCTCTGGGGCTTGCCACACACTGTTTATATTTTAAATCTTTAAATATTCCAATTGTATAATGCCATCAAAAAATCAAAATCGAAGAGAAATACTTAGAAAAACTCACTCAGGTTGTGGAATAATCATATCTAAGTGCCATTAAGAAATGACTATTAGCTAGTTCTTCTGTCCATTTTCGACTGTACCCGTGCTGTGAACATAGATATAACCCTGTACCTCAACTCACAAGTGAACCTTAAAAGCATTTGTTTTTGTAATTAACTTATGGGGAACAGCTGTCCGAAAAACAGGTGGGTTGTTCTCATCCTCCCTCTGTTATCCAGAGGGTGTTTGGCATCCCACATTGGCCTTCTGGGTGCTGCCTCCACCACCCTGAAGACAATTAAACCACTGTTAATACTCACTGGCAGACCTTTTAGTAATTTTTTTTATATGTATTTATTTATACTCCTTCCTACAATGTTCCTTTTCCAAATAACAGTTGCATCTCTTTGCTGCAGCTTCTCTCCTCCTGGATATATATCTGGGCTTATCTTTGCTTTGACTACATGTTTTTTGGGCTGCTGTTTTAGTCCAGTTTGTGTTGACAAAGTTTATAAAATCTGTTTCCTTTTCTGAAGCCCTTTTTCAAAACAAAAGAAAACATTATTTTGGTAGCTCAAGCTAAATAGATAGTGGATCGAGTTTTTCTCAGATTACCTCATAAGGTGATAACCTTTGCACTTCTCCGATAAATTTGTTTAGCACAGCTGCTGAACAAGAGCAACAGCTAATGGATGTTTTTTGATGCGATTCATGGTTCATTTCTCAGTTTATGCTGAAGATTGCTACCTAGTTCTTTATACTCTGGGTTAACATTTGCTAAAGAGAAGAGCTAAGGGGTGTTCCATTTGATTAGGTCATGGCTTTCAACACTTGAAAAATCAGCTGAAGAGGGCTTTCAGTATTTGGCAGCTGCATGCTTGAGCCTGCTCTATCATGCTAGACAGTGCTTCATGCCAAGGTGAGCCTACAGGAGCATCTATAGCCTCTAATCAGGGCTTTTCTATAAGCTCTCCAAAAGCCCTCCACAGGCTCCCAAAAAACCTCCCTCCTGCTCTCCCATTATGCCAGCCACGCTGTCAAAGCCTCTCAGAAAGATAATTTGTTTTCCTCAGAGGTATCTGTAGGTAGTATCATACTTTCTGTATTATACAGAATGACAGAGTTGGAAGGGACTCTAGTTCAACACTCTTTCCAGTCTGGATGAGCTCCTCCTTTGCTGTTATTACTCTAGTAAGTAGTGCAAGTTGTGAGAGGATGTCCCTTGTCCACCACATTTTTAGTAGCACTATTAGTACTAGTAGGGCTGTCTAATGGAAAGTACTCAATGTAGCGTACAATGGGTTAAGATGTAAATTTAAAAAATACCAAACATAATACCAATTTTGTTATGACCCTAAAAGTTAATAACTAAAATGCTTTCCACAGTGGATTATTTCTGTCCCATTCTAAACTGTGGTGAGTATATTCACGTCCATTCTTTTGTTGAATATGTTGCTTATTCCATCTTCACCTCCCCTTCCCTCTTATTCTTTCCTTGTCACTCTGCACTGATAGGAACTCTCACTGAATGTGATATATTATTATTACTTACCTTGAATGCAAGCAGATAATTCCACACCTATAAATTATGCAATTGGGATGGAGGAGTAAATAGCACTGATGATTTGAGGGAGATCCCAGTCTCACCTTGCATTATTCCTCTTCTTCCCTGCTTTTTCTCGGAGGTATAATTAATTCTAGGGGGGAAATTGCCCAAATACAATTTACCCTGATCAACCACCTATGGATTACAGTTTCCATTCTCACTGGTGAGCTTATGCTATTTTGAGATTATAGATTCTATTGTCCTCAGTTCTGTAAGAAAGGATTAAAATGCAATGTTTGAAGTGTTTATGCTAAAAATTTTCATTTTTGCGCTAAATGAAAATGAAAAGTGTCATTTTTTTTTACATTTTCATACATTGACATGCACCTATGGACAGTCCCAATTTCCCATAGCAAATATTTGATTTCTCTGCTCTGGGTCTGGGTTTTCCTCGTATTCAAACTATTGTATCAGCAGCTATAGTGGAAGATTGAAAAGGAAAGGAAAAAGCAGACCCTACCTAGTTAGGGTTTGTCCCCAGTAGGCTGCTCCAAATATCTACACAGTAATAGCAGCTGACACAGGGAACTGAAAAGTAGAAGTTTATATTGTCTGTATTGTCAATATACATTTCTACTCTTAGCATCAGAAGCTCAGCTGACATAAAGGATCCTGAGATGAATTAGATCAACTCTGGTACTTCCCATCTTTAAACATCCTTCACTAAGTTATCTTCATTGCCCTCTTTATTACCAGTTTTCACGCCAGCTTCAGTTGCCTTTCCTACCTTTCATTTGTCTGAAATGGGACCGAATGCTAGTTAAAGCCATTCATCATTTCATATCACTTATCTGATCCATTTTAAATGAGTTCTCCCAGACAACTGTGTAGACAGGACAATTTGACAACTTGCAGCTGGAGGAAGTGATAATTATGGTTGCTTTAGACTGACAAGGTCAAAAAAGAAGAAAAAGACCACTTTGGTATTTGGTCTCAGATCCTCTTTGAAAAATTTCCAAAATGGTAATAGTGTTTGGCATTAATAGTTTTTAATAGTTATGGCATGTCTTTGTGAATTTGTGTTCAAAGAAAGCTTTGGGGTAAAGTCTGAGATGCTATTTTATCTATGAATAAAATATTTTATTTATTGTGTTTCATTAATCATAAATTATTATTAAAATTGTTGGATCTGGAGATCTGCGGGTGCAGAATGAGGACTCGGTAGCCAGAGTGATTCAACGGAACAGCTCTTTTTATTAGAGTGGAAAGACCCAGCAACGGCTGGCAAAACTTGGGGCTTTATATACAGTCCGGGCCAACCCATTAGCCAATGGGATGGCCCAGTTTTCCCGCCAAAACAATTCGAATACTCAACAAAAATAATATTTTAAATATCTTACCTGAGATTGTTTAAATTGTCATAATGTCATCATCATCATCCAGACAGTTCCTCAGGTTTATAGCATGAAAGAATGCGATGCTGAGGAGAGGGGAAGCAATATAATAATTTATTAATTTTCATGATTCATATAATGAGCAGCTATGATGGTGTTTCAGAAAATACAGTTTATATCCCTTCCAGAGCAGATGGTCTTTATAGAATTGCATCTGGGAAAGAAAGTGTTTCTTGGCCAGCTCTTCCTTTATAGACAATAGAATTCAGATTCATAGAAGGGGAGATTTGGAAGGATTATTCAGTTCTGGCCATACCTTATAAAGGAATCCATTATTACAGTGGATGGTCACCCACAATTATTTAAACACCTCTGGTGAATGAAGATCTGCTATCTCTCAGAGCATTTTGCTCTATTGTTGAATAGGGTTTTTATTTTACTGATATCCAGCGAAAATCTACTTCCTTGTAATTTCCTTGCCCTGTCTTTTGAAACAACTCCAAACAATCTCTGTTCATGACAGCCTTTCAGATACTAGTAGACAGCTGTCCTGTCTAGCCACAATTTTCTCTTCTCCAAGCTAATCATCTTCAATTCCTCTAGCTTATTCTTGATGTTTTATTTGGTCTGTTTTGGCCAAGCTCTGTTTTTTTCAATGCCCATCCTAAAATGTGATTCCAAGAACCGGATACTATTTTCTAAGATTTTTTTTAAAATATGTTTAATAATACCTCTACTTGTTTATTTTAAATTTTATCTTTAACTATCAGTCATCTCATTTAATGGATAGGAAGGTGGAATACAAACGGAAACAGCAAACCAACAAACAATAGTAAATGGATGTAGTAGTTCCTTACCTGTTTTTTTTTCTCACAGCACACCTGAACTTTATCCCAACCATGTAGCTGCTTGAAAATCAAAATATTAAACCTAATCCTTTTTATTTTAACAGAAAAGAATTTCGTAACAATTGGGTTAAGTTAATATTAGTGTATACATTCTTGATTTCATTTATTTTTTTAATATTCCATTTCTCCATCAGTTTCAGGAAATACTTTACTAATTAAATAACGTATACATCATAATTGCCATAGTTATCACAGCGAACTGTCAGCAATTAGCCTATGTTTCTACATAGGCATGGCTATCAAATTTTTCATAGATTCCCAAGCCAGCCCATAACAACCTTTATGCTGACTAAACTGAAGAGTAGGTGTTGAAGTACTTTAATCTCTTGCTGAAGCCTGAAAACAAATAACTTTGGCTGCAATTCAAAGTCTATTTATGAGAAATTAATTGAAAAACTCAAAGAAAATGAAAGGAATTGAAACAATTAGGCATTGCAATAAAACTCACTAAGTTACAAAAATGAACGTTGAAATCTTTATACCTTTATCTTCTGTTGGAGAGCTAATCATCTTGTGATTTCATCTTGCAATATCTGGAACTCACTTCATATTTGATATTCATAAGAAATTGTTCAGCTTTTAAAGCCAACTGTGACTGAATGGAAGGAACAGAAGTTTGCTTGAATACAAAGCAAATTCTAGCCTTCTACCCACTGTCTTCTTTGGTGTATAATGGCAAGTTTTAGTTCCAAAATAGAGATCCTGTATGATAGAGGTACCATAACTATGAAACTCTTGCTCTATTGAGATTTTACCAGGCTTTCATTCTTTTCATTTTTGCTAAATAGTAAAGGGATTCTTATTATTATTTTTTTAAAAAATCAGACTATCAGCTAAATAGGTGCCGTCAAACTCTGTAATTTAGCTGATCAGGCCAGATGCATCACACACTGGCCACACACACACTCAGTTTAGCAAAGGGGGAAAAATCCCAATACGTCACATGATGCTGCCATGATGACATGAATTTGACACACCTGAGGTAAATGAAGTTTTGCCTTACTTAATTGGGCTTGATAACCAAGAGGCAAGTAGTGTTACATGCCATGTTCTACATCCTTGGTAAGGCCACACTTGGAATACCACATCCAGTTTTGGTTGTCATGATGTAGAAAAGATGTCTTCTAGAAAGAGTGCAGAGAAGAGCAACAAAGATGATTAGGGCACTAGAGGCTGAAACATATAAAGAACAGTTGCTGGAATTGTGTACAGTATGTCTACTTTGATGAAAAGAAGGACTAGGGGTGACATGATAGGGGTGTTCCAGTGTCTCAGGGGCTGCCACAAAGAAGAAGGGGTCAACCTATTTTCCCAAACACCTGATGGAGGTAAAGAAACAATGGATGGAAACTAATCAAGGAGAGAAGCAACCTACGACAAATTTCCTGATGGTTATAACAATTAATCCATTGAACAACTTGCCTCAAAAAGTTGTAAATGCTCCAACACTTGATGTTTTTAAGAAGAGATTGGACAACCATTTGTCTGAAATAGTAGTTTCCTGCCTAAGCAGGGGGTTGGACTAGAAGACCTCCAAGGTCTCTTCCAGCTCTGTTATTCTATTCTATTCTAAACATATAGCTGTCCTCCAACTAAGAAGTGTTGTATGACATATCTTGGTTTTATATAAATTGAATGGTATCTGACTGACAGAACATAATATTGCTAAATCAAACATTTTGCATTGTGCAACTTGGAGATCATTTCTTTTGTAAAAAGAAATGATTGATTTGTTTGGTATGCTGAAATAGTTTGATTATATAGTGTTATGGGTCTACATAATTTCTTTTTTTCCCCTCTGTAAATCAATATCTTCAATCAACTGCTTTTAAAAAAAAAAAATCTCAGAACTCCCAGTTTGTCAATATATGTCTCATAATGAAATATGAGTAAGGATAATATGCCAGCTGTGGATGCACTGAGCCATATGGAAACTCTTATGACATCTGTATTTCATCATATAATACTTGGTGCTATACATTATGTAATTATAGCAATAATTTCATATTTGCTCTGGGCAAATGCTGAAAGTAATTGCAGCCTATTGTGCAGTGTGCTAAAGTGAACATCAACTGCTTCATGTTGTCAAAAATCATTTGACCCTCATTTCTCTTTGTCCTGCAATGTTTCTGCTCACTGGCTAGTGACAAAAATTATCCATTTTTCTGAACTATGGGCTGTCTTTTTGTACAGAATTTCATCACCACAGATTCAAAACTCCCCCCCCCCCATCTCTGTCTCTTTCACAAATACACACAACAAGTAACTCTATAGGCCAAGACAGACTGCTTTCAATAGTCATTAAAGTGCAGCCTCACTGCCATTGCAGACATCCAGTAATTGAACTGAGTTTGATCAAGGTGTTTATTAGTTAAAACATTATGTGGTACATTCCCTGTTGCCTGTAATATAGGGCTGTCTCTGTTTTAGGCAATTGCTAGTTCAACTGCTGTCAATTGTCAGGAAATGACAGGTTGCTATTTATGCTTTTTCTAACCATTCTGAGATAGAAAGTACATTTTGTAGCTAAGGAAATTTCTAAAGATTCCATTCGCTCCCTAGATATTTCAGAAAAGTAAACCTGAATAACAGGAAAGTTTGCAAAGAAAGTTTAAAAACTTTAAGACTTTTACTCTTTAAACCAGTACAAGGAACTGAGCAAAGCATGACAGTGGAATTAAAACTTTGGTAAAGGGACAGTTCCTATGTAAACAATGATGAAGCCACCTTGAAAAATAATTCTGCTGATCATGTGGTGCAGATCTTAGTAGATTTAAAAAAATGATACAACTCTTTGTTATCAATACTCATAATAAAAAAGGAAGCTTCAGAGGAATAATAGTGATTCCTGGCCAGAATAGAATTGGGGAATAGTATTTTATTTTTTTAAAAAAAACCTTTACATAACAGCTGTAGTCAGTAATTCTTATGGTAGCCTATATTTATGAAGACCGTTGTGTCATCTTCCTTGGTAGGTGATGGGCAGTGACTAAATAGGAACAGAAAGTATTTTTTCATGCCTAGAATAAAAAGAATCAAGCTGTTCAACGAGCTTCAGTGACTGTAAATAAGTGAAGGGAATCTAAGCAAAGGATTTGACTGATATTGTGGAGCCAAAACAAAAGTTAAATGCAGAGCTTACCATTTTACATGCAGTTTTAAATAAAAGAGATAGCAGAAATTTTTATGTCCATGACAGTGCTGAGCAATTGATGAAACACAGGTTTGACTTATGACTGGAATTGAGCCCAGAATTATGGTTGTAAGTCATTGTTCATAAATTGAGGCATGGCATGACCAGATTCAAAGTTGGTTTTTATGAAGGGTATTTATCACAGTGGTTGTTAAGTGAATTCCGCAGTGGTTAAGTGAATCCATTTTCCCAAAGGGGCATCATTTTGCCAGAAGCTGGAAGTAAATGCCAGAAACAACAACAAAACTTTTTACAAGTTATGTACACATGACTGGAAGGCATTGAAGATGATTCAGTTGCCAAGCACACAAAATGCCTTCACATGACTATGGCTGTAAGGGCCTACCTCAGCTAGTCTTGCAGGAAAGCAAATTGAATCAAAAGAACTTTTACTGGGAGAAAGTGATTGCAGAAAAGCAAGGCAATGTCTGAAAACCCCCTTGCAAAACACACACCATTCTTTGGTTTCCCAAAAACCAGTCCCCCTGATCAGTCCACTATTAGCCAATGTGAGACTGCAAGGTTGTTATGGAAACTCCAATGAGCTAGGCAGATAATAGTTCACCCTCAGGGCATGAAGGCTGGAATCATCTGGGAGGGACTTCTCTTTGTCTCTGAAGGCATTCCCCCTTCCTAATCCCTGAGCAATTACAGCAAAAGAAAGCAAAAATGCTAGCAAGCGTCTCCACCCTTCCAACAGAACGGCAGGACATGATGGTGGACTGGACAATGGATGTGTGTATAGTCATTCATCTTCAAAAATCAATCATAAGTATCTCTAGGAAATTCCATCATAACTTTGAATGGTCATTAAGAGATCAGTCATATACAGTGGTGGGATTCAGATTTTTTTACTACCAGTTCTGTGGGCGTGGCTTAGTGGGCGTGGCTATGCTATCGGAATTTGCTGGTATCGGCCAATCAGAGGTGGTATTTACTGGTTCTGAACCAATCAAAATTATCGCTACCGGTTCTCCAGAACCTGTTGGAACTGGCTGAATACCATCTCTGGTCATATATCACAGATTGCCTGTGTATAGTCAAGGAAAGTATGCTATCATCTATGGTTCTTTCTAACTGATTGTTGTACACAGGACTCCACAACATATATTTATCTTATCCTATATTCCATGTCCTACCTTGAAATATATTTTGACTGGTCTCTCTTGACAAAGGTCCATCAGGAGGGTAGGAAATGCAGCAGAAGGAGAACTATTCGCCACATTGAGGCAGTTTTTATCAACTTGAAAGGAAATAAATACATAAATGAAATTTATGTATTTATTTATTAAGATTTATATGCCGCCCTTCTCCCGAGGGACTCAGGGCAGCTTACAACAATAAATATACAGAATAGAAAATTTAAAAATAAATTAAACCAAATTATCACAATAAATCATTAAAATAATCAGATTAAAATCAA